>BQNB010044336.1:0-44952 GCA_026074375.1 Tanacetum coccineum | reverse complement strand
GCACGTTCTCGTAATTGAAAGTTCTATTTATTTATGAGGTTTACAAAAATAATTGTTTCTGTCATGAACAGTAACTTTTATAAAAATAGTTTTATAAAAGTATTTATTGTCGTAAATTCGCGTAATTCATAACTTCTTCGTTAATAATTAAAAACTTACGATTCTTATCATTCTAGAATCCTAAAAATGTGTAAAATCTGTGAAAAATACTAAACTTTCTGTTTTAGAAGTATTTTATAACTTTCTTTTATAAAGTTTATTTTATAAAACCGGTAATAACGTAAATCGTATTTTTATCGTATCTTTTCTGTTATTAATCCGTTTTTCGTGTTCTTTACATATTTGAAATCTTCGTGAAGTGTACTATCTTTATAGTTCATAATATGGCTGTCATAGGACACGAACCAATACAGCCCCTAAATATCTTTTTGAGTTTATTTGTATAACTTGTTTTTATAACTTACTTTCTAAACTTTTCAACTTAATAATTACCACAAGCCTTTTATAACTACATATGTCATATGTCTTACATATATTAAAGTCCATTAGTTCATATCTTGTCCAAATATCCAAGTTAACAAGTCCATAATGATACTTTTAATCACAACTTTCTTAAGTAAACCTTAAAACCCTAATTTGTACATATACATGTTTACACTTAACCAACATGTTACAACACTTATAACCCCATTATATCATGATATTACCAACCTAATATCATATGAAAAAGTGTACAAAAGCATAATCACAAGTAAAAATCCCTTTTACATGTTCAAAAGTCCTAAATGGTGATTTTACTATATAGAACATCATATACATATAAACTCATGAAATGAAAAGATAAAGGTTTTTAGATGACCTTATGATAAATGATGATAATGAGAAATAAGTGCTAAACCCTTGTTTAGTCTCAAAACCAAAGCTTGCACAATATGAAACCCTAGTTTTCCAAATAAACCCTAATCTTGATTTATTGCTTCAACACTTGTAAATGGTTAACCAAGGCTTGCAAATACCTTAGTATATCTTAGGAATGATGTGTGATGGCTTGTATAGGTTGTAGAAAATTTTGTATGGATTATGTAAAAGGGGGTGTTTGAGCCGTGGCTTATCAAAGAGAGAAAGAGGAGAGTTTTTGTTGATTTGCACCAAATTGATAAGTGTATGTGTATGTTTATCTCACATACTTGCATTATATATGAACTAGGTGGTCAAAAAGAATGCAATAGTGGTCTTGGAACACATTTGAGGGTCTTAAGGAAGACCATGGTCAATGTGGAACATATTAGGCTAGGTTTTAAATGCAAGAGTATTGTACAAGACCACTTGGTGAAAATTGTGTGCTCTTGGTCTCATTGTTGTTGTTGTATGTTTACTTCATAACATTGCGTGAGGACACGGCAATACCTTAGTATGGGGGATTTTGGTATGTGTTTAATTACACATACCTTTTACCTTTAAAAACGAGCTAAAATAACCAAAAACGGACTTAAAATGCCAAATACACGCTTGTTTTGCTAATTGTGTTGTGCAGGAACGGATAACTAAGAAAAGGACGAAAAACAAAGCCAAAACGACAAAACCGAACATGGAATGGAAAAGACTGTGAAAGACAAAGCCAAATCGAAGCCGAAAAGTCAATCAAGTCAAAAAGTCAACAGAAAAGTCAACTGGTCAAAGTCAAAGTCAACACCGACATGGTCAAGTCAAAAGAAAGTCAAAGAAGAAAAAAATATAACTATAGGGACTGAAATTGCCAATTCCCTAAGTTATATTTACACAAGAAAAAGAAGAGAAGGGTAAATTCTGCCAATTTGGCAAAGTTAAACCACAAGGGGCAAAACTGCCAATGGCAAAGACTTGTACACGCAAGGACTTGTGATGAAAAGGGTTATATAACCCTTGGGGGGTTATATTGCCAAATCCCCAAACCCTTTAACACCACAAGGACGAAAAATGCAAAGCCTCTTATAACCATGAGGGACCAACCTTGCCAACTCCCCAAACTTGTGCCCTGTCACCCCTAACCTCTTCTATAACCTTTTTTCCCGCCAAAACATAGTACAAAACTCACGGGTCGTTTTACCATCTTTTACCCTGTGATTTATCACCACCACCATGAATAAATACATTCCCCCTCCTCCACTACCATTCCCACCAGAAATTACACCTTTCCATGTTGGCAATCCTACTTTTCGCATAAAACTTGGCCGAATCAATGGTTGGGATTAACTCAAAGAAGCACAAAAGCTATCAATGGCTAGGATTAAGACTTTGAAGTCTCTCACAGAAGAAAAACACTTTGCAAGATTGAAGGTTTAGGATTTAGTATAAATAGGAGGCTATGTGAGCCGATTTTAGCAAGTAGTGTAGAAGTTTTTATCTTTCTTTAAATTAAGTCTTTTTTATGTTTCTTTCAGCTTATTTACAGCTTATTGCAAGATCTTTGTACTGTTTTTAAAAAGTTAATGAAGTGTTGAAGTTTTAAGGTTTTATACCCAATTTTGAGTTGTATTGTCAAACGGCTTAAATTATCTTTATATGTGTTAAATAAGCTTCTATAAGCTCTTATAGAAGTTTGATTAAGCTTATTAAACTTAAACTCTTCATAGTTTATAGTTTTATAAGATTTTGTTTGAAAAATCAAGATGGACCTTACTTGGTAATTTATAAGCCTCAGTTACAGAGCAATAGCTTATTCAGCATATTAATTCAGCTTATAAATGTCTTTTTATACTTATTTAGTGTTTATTATGTTTAGAAAATGCCTTGTAGTTAATTTTCACCACAACTTACTTCTTCAAACTGCTAAAAACTGTCAAAAAAAATGCTTATTCTGTTCTAGCTTATTGTCCCATTTTAAGTGCTTATTTGTTTTGCTTTTTATCTTTTTACTATTTAATTTTGCTTAAGTAGCATTAGTCATTTTAAAATTTCAGTTAAATTCAGTTTTTATTAAGGATTTTTTAAATCACTTTGCAAGATTTAAAGGGTGTTTGGGTAACTACAAAACTTGTCAAAAACGATTGTTTATGGGTTTTTGTCATTAAGTTTGATTTAGTTTAAAGAATATAAGTTGGTTTTTAAGGCTGTTTTTTAAAAATTTGTTTAAGTGTCTAAAAATTGTTTTTCAAAGCTATTTCTAAGCCACCATTGAAAACTGTGGTTTTCAAAAGGCTACAAGTGCTTTATTTGGTAAGCACTTGAGATCTTAAGTATGTATGAAAAAAAAAGAAGTGTTTTTTTTGTGGAGTTTAAAAAAGGCTGCCACAAGTCCTTTGGTCACTAAGAGGACTTGACTTTTTTTAAGCAAAACCACCCACGTTGTAAGTTAATTTTCAAAAGCAAAAGCCCTTTTTCCCAGCTTTAAAAATCAGCAAGGTTTAAATGAATTTGGATTCTTTAAAATTTGGTGCACAAGTCCAGTAGTTTAGAGTATTATAAAGCTGTTAAGCTTATTTTTTAGTTATGAGCTTATTGACAGCATTTTAAAAAGCTGTCAGAATAAGACCTTGTATGTTAGCACTTAATCTCCCCTGATGCAAAGGGGATATTTACGCCTCTTATCCTTAGCCTTTTAAGTGTGCATAAGTCCTAGGATTTGGCTTATTTTAAGATCCATAAACTTCTTAATAAGACCCATTCAATTACACACCCCCTTGAAAATCTTCTTTTGATAGTATATATTATATCACATATTAGCCCCTTTACTGTTTTAAGCATTAGTGTTAATGTAGGGATTGCTTATTTTCATTCTAGGCTATTCAGCTTATGTCATAACACATTTGTGCTCCTAGTAGCTTATTTTGATAGATAGTTTTTAAGTTTTGTTTTGCTTATTTCCTTTTTGCTTGCTTATTTGAGTTAGTAATTATTAGCTTTTAGCCTTTTTAAGCTTAGTTTAGTTTCTGTCAAACATAAGCCCCCTTTCAGCTTATTTAGTTTTAGCTTTTAAGTCTTTTAGTGCTTATTTAGTTTAGGATTAAGCCACCCTTTTAGCTTTCTTGTCCTAGTTTAGCTTATTTGTCCCCAAGTGTCCCAATGACTTAGTTTTTTTTACCTTAAGCCCATTTTAAGCAAACTGTTGTTTTTATAAGCTAATTTTTAGCTTTTCATAAAAACTTGTAGTTGAGAAAGTTGTTAAGCCCCACGAGCTTAACAACTTTGCTTTACAAAGTTTTTCCAAAAAAAAAGGGGAAGACAAGGGGTGACCCGGGTGAGCAAGACTCGAACCCGGGTCTCAACCCTCGATACATCCCCTTTATACACACCACACATATAAAACCGCTAGGCGGCCCCTTGGGACTTTTCGTTTTAGTCGCCAAGGGCTTGGTATATAAGGGCTTATTAAGGCTTTAAAAAGCCTATAAGCCTGTTTACATCTTATTTGAGGGCGTTATTTATAACCAAAATTTAGGTTTACAAAATTTTTCGTAGGAAAATTATAAGGTAAAGAAATTATAGTAAAAATTTATCAAAATAATTTTCAAAAGTCGTTTAGAATTTTTTACAATTTTAATTCGTTAAAAGTTTAAAAAATTACTATAAAAATACAAAAATTATAAAAAAAATAAATTTATTTCTTTTTTTTTTAGAAAATATTTCTATAGACATATAGTATGTAGGAAAAATATATAACCATTTCGAACGTAGGGTTCATTTTTTTAAAAACTTTTTTAATTTTTAAATAATCGGTTGGTCGGGTTGGCGGTTATTTTGGTCTTACTCGTTTTTTGGGTCAAACAAATCTCCGTTTTTCAGTCTTAGATACTTTTTCATTCATTGTTATATTCCCATAGAGTATTTTTAGAAGTGAAAAGTTGACATCGTAGGTTAATTTGAAATTTTAGGTTTTTTCCCCTTTGTTCGGGATTCGTGCTCTCGTTTTCTAGCTTAATTTCATAATTTTTAGGATTTTTTCTTAAACGTTTTTATTTGTTATTGCTTAATTTAACTCTTGCACTCTCAAAATCATTTCACTCCTGCCAACTCAAAGCTTCCGAGTGTATCGATTTTTTCCAGTATCAGCCTTCGTTGGGGATAAACGACCCGGGAACAATTCTAAACTACTATCTCGTTTTATTGATAGCTTTTATACTATTCTTACTATATATATTTTATATATAATGTATATATAATATATTTTTAAGGTGGTAATTTAGGACGAATCAGGCGGTCTCTTCGCGATCACTAAGAAATAATTGGTAGCCGCCCAGTAGACCACGCTCCCGTTTTTGTCTTTTTGTGGGGAAGGTTGTATCTGGTATAGAAGCTTTCAGTTTGGGGGGAAAATTTGAATTTCAAATTTTAAGTTTTTAATAAAACTTTTCTTTTAATTAGAAAATAATTTGTATAATTAATTTTGTGAAATTCTTTTGTAAAAATGTAATGGATAAAAGAAAATATTTTCTTGATCACTAATCATGCTTAATGATTTATTTGATCATACCTTAAGTGTTTGTTTGTTCATACCTTAAGTGATTACTAATCTTAGAAATGAAATTTTACGATTAATAATTTGTAAACGTTTAATTTTATCGTAAACATTTTTACATTTTGTTATTATCAAAACATTGAGAGGTTGAAAATATAAATAACGCTTTTAGACATTATTTGTATTAACCCTTTTTTGATGATGACAAAATATAAACTCATTTTGTATAAAATTAATAGTTTACCACATTTATTAATGATTTGGAGGTTCCATTCCCTCCCCCCCCCCCCCCTTTATCAAATTAAAAAAGGATGACCATCGAGTAGTTATAGGAAGAAAGAAATCAATGATATCAAGACTCCCCCTTGATGTATGCTTCCCCTCGTTCAGGGCACCAAGGGACCGATCTTATGAAAATTGTTTGCTACAAAACAAAGTTAGAGATACAAGTGCAAGACAAATATCTTTTAAGCAACACATTAGATTTAAGTCACCCAAAAGAGAGTTTCATTTAACAATCAAGAAACTCATACAAAAGCAATTGCAAGTAATACATTCATACAACATAAAATAAAACTAGAGCTAATACGATCTAAGACAAATTCATACAATATTTGTATGAATCGTTACAATAGAAAGTAGATAATAATAAGGCATAGATCTACACTAGTGGATCCTTGGAATGTATAAGATGCCATAATCAAAAGATGGATGGTCAATTATTTAGGTAGATTAAACATATGAGAATGATTAATTAAAGAGGGAAAAAGAAGGAGTTGGTGACACATGATTTGGAGGGGTACGAGTTTGAGGTATAGGATGAGTAAAAAGAAAGTGAATGAAGTTGATTTCATTTCTCAAAGAGTGGAATTGGTGTCTAGAAAACTTGCAACAATGACAAAAGCTTGAGTGAAATTCAACTTGAGCATGAGAAGGAGGATGAATTTGTTGTGGTAGTGGTGAAGGTTGTTGGGAAATAGATTGTAAAAGACTTAATACTAGTAGTATAACAGTTAAGTCTGGTAGTATTAGTTAGTTCTGACAATACTAAGTTAATACTGGCAGTACTAAGTTAAGTCTGGCAGTACTAAAGTTAGTACTGGTAGAGTAGCAGTACTATAGTTAGTACTGGTTATATTTAGTTAAGTCTGTTTTAGTTAAGCCTGTTTATGTAACAGAATAGTAATAGTTATCTTAGAGATATCTTAGGAGATATCTTAGGAAAGGATATGTATTATCTTTTCACACGTTTGTAAAGCCCATTAGGGTTTCCTTGGTGTATAAAAGGAACCCTAAGGCACAATGTTATGTACGTGATTGAAATATCAATAGAAGCATTAGAGCTTAATAGAAATCAATAGCAAATTAGTTTTATTGTTCTTCTTAATTCTTGTGTTAAGATTCCGCATTAACACTTGATACTCATAGTCAGTGTCTCTCACATAGTTGATTTGGATTTATTCAAATTAGCTATCGTCTTACAAAGGCTGTATAGATCCTAAACCAAGGACCTACAAGTGGTATCAACCTGCTAATGATGAGTTCTCACAACATCTCAGTGATGATGAAGAATCAAACCATGAATTTTAGCTGTCTCTCGAGTGAAGTAACTGAGCAATCATATATGTCTTATTTATGGATTTGCATGAGCATTTGGTTGTCACTGGAAGATTGATGATGATGAAGATTACAATAATCAGTTCAACATAACATAACATCAAACCTGAACCTAGTTCAGTCTTTGAAATCACAAGGTCAGTTTAAAAAAAACAAATGCGATTTTCAAAATTAATATATTTAAATATATTAAAAGAAGAAATCCAAAAGTTAGAATGACCTCATCATCTTTCTCTCACCTACTTTTGCAGTTGAATAGATGGATGTTCACTGTTCTAGGTGTCAGAAGCATGTTGTGCTGACTTTCGTTAAATACAAAGTTTAGCACACATGTTGAAAACAAAACCTAAACATTCCCATAACTTTAAAACCTCAAATGACAGTTACAATTTCTCAAAGAAAAAATTGTAACTTCATCAATCATATAAATCACAACAAACCTTTCAACAACTCACTCTCAGAAATTCATCAAGAACAAAACAAAATGTAACATTTCTCATTTTTCTTGTCTTTGTACGACTATATTAATGATCACTATTTATTTCAGTCCGGTACGCGTTTGCTTTTAATATTTACTTTTAAGCTAAACCGCGTAGACTAGAAATAATCAATGAATGTAAACGATCACCAAATAAATTAAGGTTTACATCAAACAAGTAAGGAATAATTATTTGAAGAATAATTATGTACTTTGCGTATTTTATTTTTATTGGTCACGTAAAAGGGTTACGTTTCGCGATAAAATACATTTAGACGCACCCCGGAAATACCTAGACTTACCTAGACTCAAACCAATACCCACGTATAACCTTTAAACACAAAAACTATAAATCTCTTGTACAAATAAGCCATGTGGCCGGTTACTCACACAAATATAACAAGCAAATCTTGCTAATAATCTTTAAGTACATGTACATATCCTAGGAAGTTAATGTGTGTCCTAATGGTTCCCTAATAATCTTTGGCACATTGGATAATAACCCATCCCTCCCCTAATTGCCGATTTCATGCATATATACATACTAACCTATAAGATTTTGCTAGCTACTAAATCTTGTACATCAACTAACTCATTAAAACTTGTACTAAAGTGGTATTAACATAAAACCATGAGTGTTTAACTAGGAAGTTTCAAAAATACCTCCTAGGGTACAAACTTGGTTCGGTGTGGGTTGCCTAGGAAACCAAGAGAGTGAACAGTATTCCCTTTGTCCTATAAAATAATAAATCTACATTTTACTTTTTGACACTCTTGTTAACTCACTCACGCCTCAAACACTTCCCTTCTTCGCGTTCGAGTCCCAAACCGCCAACGAATACCCTCCTTGATCTCACTCAAACCCACAAACTTTACTAGTCATCATACAAGTTTATAAAAAGGGACGTTCGAGCTAAGGGATTGGTAAACCAAGCTTTGAAGCTTAAGTAATACGCGCTTGGGTGTATACGAGTCGGGTTGTCATCTAAACGCGCCATCAAAACTCTAGGACCCTTTTGTAAGTCATTCTAGGTCCTCTATGTTACTCCTATGTTCTTATGTATAATTATTTGAATTGTAGTACGTTTATGCGTCGAGCTTAAAACCCTAGGTTGCGTTGAACATGCATGGCTCGACCCATGCATGGTTCACGTGCACTTTTTATCACGAACCGACCTTGTGTGGTGCCATACACCAAAGATACACGTAAACTCTTTGAATAAATGTAACATTATGCCTTGGAAAGGGATGCTCGACGCTCTTATACGCGTGCATGTGGCGAACACGAATTAACGAAACCACATAAACACACTAATAAACTATTCGGACTCTTCTTGGGCTACGCGACCCATCCTTATGAGCCCACAAGACCCATGAGCCACAATAAGCTAGGACGGCTTATTTATGAGCTTAAGCGACTTATAGGATTATGATCTAAGATAAGTAATGGGGACTTCAAAGAGCGAGCCCGAACCACTAGAACCCCTATCGGGTTCCTATCAAGCCCAACGCGAGCCCAACGCGAGCCCCATGCGAACCCATAAGCCATAATAAGCCTAAACAGCTTATTCTTGTGCTTACCCGACTTAACGAGCTTAATATGGGCTTAAGAACCTAAGTGAACCTTTCGTGTTTCTTTTAAAACCAAACGGACCCTTAATGGGCCTCCTAGCCCATTAACGGGCCCTAAATGAGCAAATAAGCTCACAATAAGCTCGGGTAGCTTATTGATGATCTTACAAGGGCTTAATAAGCTTAACAGATTTAAATGTACTTAATGGACCCCAATGGACCCAACGAAACACCCTAAAAACCTTACCGGGCCTTAACGGGCCCAAGCCGGCCCAATGAAAACACTTATTAGCTTATTGGCTTATTTGGGATAAGCTGAAAAGGGAAACAGCTGTTCGGCTTAATACAAGTTGGGAAAAGCACTAGGAAAAGTCTAAGAACCCTAAACACCCTTATCGGGTTGTGTCATTGGGCCCATAAGCCCAACAAGCTCGAAATAAGCTTCAATAAGCTCATCGAGCTTATTTTAAGCTAAACAGTCCCATGTGAGCTTATTGGAGGCTTTTGGACTTATTGAAACTAAAATGGATCGTTAAAAACCTAAACGGACCTTAACGGGCCCAACAAGGCCCGTTAAGCCAAAAATAAGCTCGATAAGCTTATTTTAAGCCGAAACAAACCTTATGACCTACTTAAAGGATAAAAGCAACTTAAAACTATTTTTCAAACCTTTTCGTGGTCAAAATATGAAAACCGAAAGTAGAGGGACTAGCTTTGCCCTTTTCGAAACTTGAATAAAAAGTTAAAGTCATATGTTGAAAACTCATGAACTATAAGGACGAATTTCGTAAATAACTAAACGGTAAGGACTCACATTGAACCTTCAACATAGATTCGAAACTAGAGGGACCAATATTGTAATTAACGAAAAGTAGAAGGTTAGAACTCGTCACTTTTTCGAAAACTATGAAACCATAAGGACCTAAGTTGTAAATTTCGGAAATTAAAGGACTAGTTATGACTTTCTCGCAACTAGAAGGTTTAAAGCGTAAATGTTATTACTTTATAAACCTAAGGACTAAACGGTAACAACTAAAAACCTACGGGTACGAGACAAAAGGGAATAAATAAAACACTTAACACGTCGGTCAAACATTAAGGTTTTCGGGCATCGAACGACTTTAATAACGAGTTAATAAATAATGTATATTTATTAATAATGATTTCACGTTTCTCGAGAACCATCGAAAGTATAAATACAATGATCTTGTGCATCACTACACAAGTGATAACGGTATATATATAAACTTAAAATGGAATTTAGTTTATACAATGAGTCGTTAGTTTAAATGTGTAAACTAAGACTTGACCGTACTTACTTAGGTACTTAACGGTGTGATCCACTGCTTACTTGGATAATTGTTATCATTCAGAGAACTACCGGCTAAGGTGAGTTCATAGCCCCATGCTTTACAATTATTTAAATGATTTACATCCTTGGGGTGATAACATGCTTTGTTTTACAAACTGGACGCAAGTGTACATTTTATATACATGAATTACGTGTTTGCCTAAATACCATAACCTCATTATTCCATGATCATGAACTGTTAATTGCATAGATTGATTGGGAATTACATTGTGAGGCGCAACGTTAGAATAGGATCTATTAGGGATTGACGATCCCCGTTCGGGTGACTAGCTATCACTGGGAACGAACGCATACCATGTCGAATCTGGGATGTTGCAGGGTTAGCACATCATTCACGGACACCTGTTGGCAAATTTATATTTGCATTCATACATGTCTAGCTTCGGTGTCATGAGCTTAGGGAAACGTAATTACCTTTTATGATGTTTGCATTTGTTGCTTAATCATGCACTTGGAAGTCTTGCGGTCCTACAATTGATTTACATAAACCTATGAATTCACCAACTTTATGTTGACGTTTTAAGCATGTTTTTCAGGTCAATAAGGCACGAGGTGCGATGATACATTGGGAGTCAATAAATGAAGAGTCAACACTTAAGATTTGGGGTCTTATTACACTTTGGGGACAATTGTTATAAACCGGAATCTTTATCAATTAATGTTGAACTATTTGAAGCCATGAGCTTATGTAACAAACAAGTATTTTGTTAATCCAATGTATCTTTTTCAAACGACACGTTTAGTAGTCGTTCTCAGATCTTGTGCTATTGACCCAATAATGTAACGCCTCGGATATTCAACATTCCGCTGCATACTCAGATTTGAGGGTGTTACAGATTGGCATCAGAGCCTAGGTTATAGAGAACCAGGTCAAAAGTTTTTGTCTGGACTATAACCATTTTCAAAACTGTTTTCACAAATGGGATTTGTGAGGGACATACATGCATTACTTGTTTACGTCTAGCGCATATATGTTTACATGATATGCATTGGTTAAGCATTAGTAGTGGTAACTAAGTGCTTAACCGATGATTAATAATTACGTGTATCTAAATAATATTACGTTATTACATAAGACTTTAATTATTTAAAGCCTTACCAACCTAGCATAATCGTATCATTCTTATAAGAAAACTTTATATAAGTTATTTTTACTTTTTGCAGAACCATGTCTCAGCGACGTCAGATGTACCTTACACTTCCGTCTACACTGACTCTGAGCCCGGCAGAGCTTTCTGGGGAGCCGATTATGAGGAGATATCGGAGGGAGGCATTCCACGGGTCATCGACTAGGGGGGTAGGATACGACGGACTTCCCGCTACAGCCAGTAGCCCCACCGTCACCAGATTACATACTAGGTCCATAGAATCTAACAATACTACCAAAGTTCCTCATGGACGAGGATGAGCGTGAGCCTAATTTCATACAGGCACATTGACCCCTACTCTACGAGCCAGCCTATAATACCCGATTACATACCCTTAGAGGATGACCATGAGTTTCCGGCTGAGGAACAGCCATTAATACCACCTATTGAATTCAACTCTACTACTGAGTCACCCGGATATGTTACTGAGTCGGATCCCGAGGAGGATCCGGAGGAGTACGAGGATGATAAGACAGAAGATGGACCGGTTGACTATCCTATGGACGGGGGAGATGATGGAGATGATGATGAAGGCGATTCATCTAGGGATGACGCCAGGGATGAGGATGAGGACGAGGAGGATGAGGAGGACGAGGAGGAGGAGGAGCACTTAGCTCCGGCTGACTCTACCATCATACCTGCTGATGAGCCTGTTTTCCCACCTGAGGGAACAGAGCCTATTATACCACCACCCTCCACTGACATTAACTATTGTAATGGGGCTGAGGATTAACCATCCGACCCCAGACTTCCATATCCCTTCCACCAGAGGCAGAGGTTGAGAGACTTCTGGCCATGACTACTCCATCACCATCACCACCTATCTCACTATCACCACCCTCTGCAGGGGAGCGCCTTGCTAGGTGCACGGCCTCACCTGTACATTCACCACCTTTACCACCATCATCTGGGTGTCTAACCCAAATCCAGACACTCAGGATAGCATCCACCCAGGCTCTCATTGATGCATGTTCTGCCGATATATATTAAGGCATTACCACCACCTTCACTACCACCACTACCACCATCTCTATCCATACCACCACCTGTTGACCGTAGGGATGATATTCCCGAGTCTGAGCAGCCTCCCCGCAAGAGGTTGCATTTGTCCACTATATGCTCCAGATATGAGATCGGAGAGAGTTCCACTGCTAGACCTGTCAGAGGTCAAGGGATAGATTATGGGTTTGTCAGCACGGTAGATGCTGAGGAGAGGCGACAGGGGATTAGAGATGTTGGGTACGGGATTAGGGATACTTGGGTAGATCCGGCAGAGGCAGTTCCAGAGATAGCACCTATGACCGTGGGAGAGGTCAACACTAGGGTCGTAGGACTTGCTGAGGCTCCCATGAGTGTGATCACCAGGACTTGTATGCTTTACTAAGGATGCGCCAGATGTAGGTCTCGTATATCACAGCGAGTCGAGATGAACTCGCAGCGGGTCGACTTACTTATGGGGGATAGGATGACTCTCCAGGAGACCGTATGGATGGTGGAGGAGGAGGCCTATGCTTCCCGAGAGGCTTGGGCTCATTCAATAGGATTGAGTCAGGCAACTCATCAGGAGCTTCAGACCCATCGTGATCATGTGTGATGAGCACATGAGACCTATCTACAAAAGAAGCACACCAGACACAAACTACAGCTACGAGATTGAACTTCTCAATAAACAGACACGCATCCAGGTACCCGAGACTTTATTACGCTTTCATATGCAGCATGACTGATTTAGCGCGCTTCGAGAGACTGATCGTCAGGCGCCAGGTACACAATGGTAGAGACTCTCCGAGTCATCAGAGATATGAGGCGAGAGATGAGTGACATGCAGGCCGAGTTGTTAGCACTGCGAGAGCAGCGGAGGAGAGCTAGACAGCCAGGACCAGAGGCTAGGATTCCAGATCACCAGGAGGCTTCTGGGGACGCCGATAGTCACATTTAGTGATTTATGTTATTGTATCTTGCTAGGTCATTGTACAGGCATGCTAAGTATTAGGGGTTTTCCCCGCTAGCATAGCCTTAGATCTTTTGTACTATATTATGTGTATTCAGATGACTATTTCATGTAAAATTTTCAAAGTTATGAATGAAATGGATGTGTTAATTGTACTATATACCCTCTGCTTGTGTTTGATTTACTCATCATAATATTATTATATTCTGTCATATAACCTCATGTTTTTGTCTTTTGTGATCCAGACAAATCATAGGCACCTAACAAAAAAACCAGAGGAGGACAAATACCCCTTATCATAAACACCAACCCAAACAACATTGACCCCCGAATCCATCCAAGCAATGACGACCAAAGCACTCTTGCAAACGAAACGCCACCATAGAGATTGGAAACCACAGTTCGCACGGAGAATAACCGAAGGAACTGCAAATGCGCGTCCTTGTTTTTAACGCTGAGTTTCATAAGTCCAACACTTATGAACTTCAAAGGGCTGAAGGCGTGGTCCGGTTTAACTCGATAGAGTTGAAAAGTGTGAATCAGTTTTTCCAATATCAGTGGTTTGCTGTTGAGAAACCAAGTGAATTTGCCACCTAGCACTCTGTAGGTGCCGCTTTGACTTGGAGGAAGGACAGATAAGAACCTTAGATCAGAGGCATAGCCATGACTTGGGAAGTACTTCCAAAAAAAAGATGACAGACAATTAATGTCGCCACAATGCGAAATTCAAGAAGTTAGAGATTGAGCTGTGGAACTGAAGTCAAATATGAGGGAAACGATGTTCCAACATACACTGAACGTTTCCAAGAGTTAACCCTGATATGTACCAAGTTTGTTGCCAATGAAACCGAGAAGGTTGACAAGTACCTCAGTGGACTTCCTGATAACATTTATGGGAACGTCAAAGCTGCCAAACCCAAGAAACATTAGATGAGACTAATTGACGTTGGCCCAATGACATGATGGACACGAAAACTCTCACAATAAACATAACGCGAAAGGCAATCGACAGCAAAAGGAAGGCTGATGATTCATCCAGAAACAACCATGGTCACCAACAACAACCCTTCAAAAGGCAGAATGTCGCCAAAGTCTACAACATGGGGACGGGCGAAAGGAAGCCTTATGGGGGATCCTTGCCCAAGTGCAACAAGTGCCATCTCCACCACAATGGCCCGTGCACCCAGAGGTGCCACAAGTGCAACAAGATAGGGCACTTTGCTCGCGATTGCAGGAGTACTGGTAACACAAATGTTGCTAACACTCAGAAGGGCAATGGGGCAACTCCCAAAGGGAATGGTTGTTTTGAGTGTGGAGCACCAGGACACTTCAAGAGGGATTGTCCAAAAACTGAAGAACTAAAACTGGAGGAAATGGGAATGGCACAAGGCTAGGGTTTATGGCATTGTTGGGAATGCAGAGAAGAGGGGAAATGCACCAGGAAACCCTGATGCAAATGTCGTCACTGGTACGTTCCTCTTAAATAATCACTATGCATTTATCTTATTCGACACCGGTGCCGATAGAATATTTTTAATATCTCCACTGCATTTTAAGTTCCTTGATAAGCACATCGCCCGCCAACTTTCCATTAGAAAATTGTTATGGGAGTCGAATTAGCTGATGGAAAATTAGTCAAGATAGACACCATTATACGAGGTTAGCAAAAACCTTAAATTTCTTAGACCATCCGTTTTCACATAAGATCTAATGCCATTAGAACTGGTTTAGTTTCGACGTCATTATCGGTATGGACTGGTTAAGAAGATATCACGCTGTGATCGTATGCGATGAAAAACTTGTTCAAGTTCCCTACGGGAATGAAACTTTGACTTTTTGCGGAAACGAAAGTAGCAACGGGAGAGAATCCCGGTTGACCGTTATCTCATGTTCAAAAGCTCAAGAGTACATGGCCAAGGGATGCCAGGTCTTTTTAGCACAGATATCCGCCAAGAAAGAGGAGGGACAAATCGGGAATAGAGAAACAGTATAGGACGGACCAAATCGTCCGAGATTTTCCTAAAAAGTGTTTCCGAGACTTGCCGTCTTCCTCTCAGCTCGACCGTGAATTTCAAATCTACTTAGACTTAGTCCCAGGAGCTGCTCACCGTAGCTCGACACATATCGAAATTGGCCCCCCATCCGAAATGAAGGAATTGTCAGAACAATTACAAGAGCTTTCTGACAAAGGTTTCATAAGGCCTAGTTCCTCACCTTGGGGAGCCCCGGTCTTATTTGTCAAAAAAAGGACGTTTCATTCATAGATGTGCACAACACCCGCGAGTTGAACAAGCTGACATTAAAAGGAATTGTTACCAAAACCCTCCCGAGGATGCGAACAGATTTGGTTTGGATCAACTTCAAGGATCCAGTATTTATTCGAAGATAGATCTGAGATCCGATATCACCAAAACATCTTAGAGTACGAGAACAAGACATTCCAAAGACCGGCAATTTCGAACTCCACGTTACGGTCATTACGGAGTTCCATGTTATGCCATTCGAGGGGGCTGACAAACGCAACCTGCGGTATTCATACCTTAATGAACCGAGTGTGCAAACTTACCCTGGATAAGTTTCGTAAATCGTCTTCTCATGATAATACTTATTTATTCAAAAGACGAAAGGGAGCATGAAGAACACCTTAAAACAATTTTGGAATTGCTTAAGGAGAAAGTTGTAACGCAAGTTTCAAAATGTAATTTTTGGATCCCGGTAAGGTACAATTTTCTCGTGACATGCCATTGATAGTAGTAGGCATACTGTGACCCCCGGCCAGATAGAGTCTATCAAGGATTGGGCATCTCCAAAGACACCAACGGAGATCCGCCAATTTCAGGTCTTGCTGGTTACAATCGAAGGTTCATATGAAGATTTTCGAAAGATTGCAAAGTCCAATGACGAAACTTACTCAAAAGGGAATCAAGTTCGACTGGGGAGAAAAGGAAGAGAACGCTTTCCAGTTGATAAAGCAGAAGTTGTGTAGTGCCCCAATTCTGGCTTTACCTGAAGGGAGCAAAGACTTTGAGTATAACTGTGATGCGTCACACAAAGGCTTGTAGGTGCGGTGTTAATGGCAGAGAGAGAATGTGATTGCCTATGCATGCCTCTCACGACAGTTAAAAGTTTCAACGAGAAAACTACACCACTCATGATTTAGAACTTGGGTCGGTAGTATTTGCCCTATAGATATGGAGACACTATCTATACGGAACTAGATGCACCGTGTTCACCGACCATAAAAGCCTACAACACATTCTCGATCAGAAGGAGCTTAACATGAGACAACGCCGTTGGCTAGAATTACTGAGTGACTACGATTGTGATATTCGTTATCATCCCGGGAAAGCAAACGTAGTGGCCGATGCACTAAGCCGTAAGGAACGGATTGAGCCATTGCGGGTTCGAGCCTTAGTTATGACAATTGGCTTGGATCTTCCCAAAAGAATATTAGAAGCTCAGATCGAAGCCCAGAAACCAGGGAATCTCGTAAATGAAGACGTAGGAGGTATAATCCGAAGGGATATACCCAAGGAAAGATTGGAACCACGTGCCGATGGGACACTATGCTTACACAGCAGGAGTTGGATACCTTGCTATGGAGACTTAAGATCCGTGATTATGCACGAATCCCACAAGTCGAAATATTCTATCCATCCCGGTTCCGAAAAGATGTACCAAGATGTGAAGAAATTATATTGGTGGCCAAACATGAAGGCTGACATCGCCACGTATGTTAGCAAATGCCTGACATGTGCAAGGGTCAAGGCCGAACATCAAAGGCCATCGGGATTGCTAGTACAACCAGAAATACCCGAGTGGAAGTGGGATAATATAACAATGGATTTTATCACCAAACTTCCTAGGTCGTCACAAGGTTTCGACACCATCTGGGTGATTGTGGATCGACTTACAAAATCTGCTCACTTCTTGCCAATAAGGGAGAATGATCCATTGGACAAGTTGGCAAGGTTGTACCTGAACAGGATAGTGGCAAGACACGGGATACCTGCCTCAATTATCTGTGATCGTGATGGAAGATTCACTTCAAATTTCTGGAGATCATTTCAAAAAGCTTTGGGTACGGATATTAGCATGAGCACTGCGTATCATCCAGAAACTGACGGCCAGAGCGAGAGAACCATTCAAACTCTCGAGGACATGCTACGTGCTTGCGTGATTGATTTTGGCAAAGGCTGGGTTAAGCATTTGCCATTGGCCGAGTTTTCATACAACAACAGTTATCACGCTAGCATAAAGGCCGCCCCTTATGAGGCACTGTATGGTCGAAAATGTCGATCACCAGTGTGCTGGGCCGAGGTTGGGGAAGCCCAACTAACTGGTCCAGAATTAATCCAGGAAACAACGGAAAAGATCGTCCTGATCAAGCAAAGGATGCAAGCGGCACAGGATCGACAAAAGAGCTACGCCGATCGGAAGCGAAAGCCGATGGAGTTCGAAGTTGGAGACAGAGTTATGCTCAAGGTCTCACCTTGGAAAGGAGTCGTACGGTTCGGTAAGCGGGGCAAGCTGAACCCGAGATACGTCGGACCTTTCAAAGTGTTAGCAAAAGTTGGAAAGGTTGCCTACAGGCTGGAACTTCCTCAAGAGTTGAGCAGAGTTCACCACACTTTCCATGTATCAAACCTGAAGAAATGTTATGCCGATGAACCGTTAGTCATGCCGTTAGAAGGAATTCATGTTGACGATAAGCTCCAGTTTGTGGAAGAGCCCGTTGAAATCATGGAACGGGAGATCAAACGATTGAAGCGGAGCCGGATACCACTGGTTAAGGTTCGCTGGAACTCTAGGCGGGGCCCTGAGTTCACCTGGGAACGTGAAGATTCGTTCAAACAAAAATACCCACAACTCTTCACAAACCGGGCTTCGTCATCTACTACAAGGTCTTAAGCTTTGAGGACAAAGCTCTTTTAACGGGTGGAGACTGTAACATTTCTCATTTTCGTGTCATTGTACGACTATATTAATGATCACTATTTATTTTAGTCCGATACGCGTTTACTTTTAATATTTACTTTTGAGTTAAACCGCGTAGACTAGAAATAATCAATGAATGTAAACGGTCACCAAATAAATTAAGGTTTACATCAACCAATTAAGAAATAATTATTAAGAAAATAATTGTGTACTTTGCGTACTTTATTTTTATTGGTCACGTAAAAGGGTTACGTTTCGCGATAAAATACATTTGGACTTACCTCGGAGATACCTAGACTTACCTCGACTTAAAACAATGCTTAATTAAACTACCGAGACACAAGACTAACACAAATTATGGTGCTAGTGGTTTATTAAGCCACGACTTGGCCATAAAACCTACACAAAAATCGTCCTAATGGATATCCATCTAGCCAAAATCCTTCTAATGATCTTGTATAGTACAAGTACTATCCTAAGACATTAATTAGTGGTACTACTTGTCCCTAATTACTTGCTAAGTGACCAAAGGTCCTTGTTCTTACCTCTTGGCCGCGGCTAGTATCCACAAAGCCACCAAGATCCCACAAATCTTCAAAGATCAAGCCAATATCTCCATTTCATGTCTCATAAATGCCATGTACTAGGTGGTTTATCTTAATACCATGTCCTAGCAACTAAATCCACCTCTTAACACTAGATAAAGGGGAATTCGGTTGGGACTTAGGACTAGGATTAGTAACTAAGTCTAATGTGTATAAATAGAACCCTCCTAGCTCATTTAATACACTTCTAACACCCATAACTCTCTCTAGCAACCAAGAAAAACACATTTACACTACCAATCATTCGGCATTCAATATAACCGAACCATCTTTACTTCTCAATCATTGTCGAGCATTTAAAAGAGGTCTAGGAAGCTTGGGTATCAATAACTTTGAAGTTATAGACACGTTTGGGTGTCGGGGTATTCATTTCGCACGCCATTAATTGCTTAGGACCTTTGTAAGTCTAAATTATTCTTACTTATGTCGAATAAATATAAGACTAGTTATATATGTCGCGTATTTTCATTTATATGTCGAATATCGTTTGATTTTGTATAGACATCAAATAATGCTTGTCGTGTGGTGCCTAGAAAACGATTTGTGCGTAAAAGACTTAGATTTACACTTAAAACAAGTTAAGAAAACTTCTAAGTGGTAACATGAAGTCTTAATCGAATTTAACAAGTTATTCACGTAAATATTTTCATGTGGTACGTTAGTTCGAATTAGGAACGAATTATAATGAATGTAGAACGTTTGCATGTGTCGTGTCCACGTCTAAAAATGTCAAACGAAAGCTAAACTTGGTGTCGAGCCCTTTAAACCGTTTTCTAAATGAAGGGAAATAGAAACGAAGTAGTCGTGGACCACTGAGCCCACGAACGAGCCCATTAAGCATCCTAACGAGGACTTACACGGGTTTTTAACTCGAGATAAGCTAAATATAGCTTATTACAATTGCCGAGAGCTTATTGAGCTTAAATAAGCTCGTTTGCTACTAACGGACCTAAAAAGGAATTCTTAAAACTCCTAGGAAGCATTACGGGCCTTAACCGGCCCAATGGCGGCCCATTGGCCTAAATAAGCCGAAAAGAGCTTATTGGCGGCTTATGAGTTTCGAATAAGCATAGAAAACAAAATTTAAACTTCTAAAACCTTTTTAAAAACTTAAGAAAACGTATTGGACCTTATTGGGCCCAATAACGGCCCAATAAGCAAGAATAAGCTCGAAATAAGCTTATTAATAAGCCAACTGTTTTTATGACCTATTTTAAAGATAAAAAGCAATTTAAAACTGTTTTAAACCTTTTTCGTGGTCAAAATACGAAAACCGAAAGTGAAGGGACTAATTCTGCCATTTTCGAAACTTAAATAAAATGTTAAAGTCGTATATTGAAAACTTATAAACTATAAGGACGAATTTCGTAAATGTCTAAACGATAAGGACTCAAATTGAACATTTAAATTAAATTCGAAAACTAGAGGGACTGATATTGTAATTAACGAAAGTATAAGGTTAGAACTCGTCACTTTTCGAAAACTATAAAACCATAAGGACCATTTTCGTCATATCATGAAACTAAGTAAATAAGGGCTAAAGTTGTAAACTATTGAAAATAAATGATAAGTTTTAATAATATTAAAACTTGGAGGTTCACTTGTAAATAAATAAAAACTATAAAACGAAGGGACTAAAACCGTAAATATGAGAAACTTATGATTTACTTTGATAAAACAAAAGTCTTGTTTTATGAACTTAAGCGAGTACAAACGGGGGATATATATATATATTTTACACATATATACGTTTAGTTTGAGTTATAATTAAATATTATTTTCGGAAGTAATAATATTGATTTAGTCTATTAAACGGAAACAAATTTCCACGTTTTTAAATACAAAACGATGAATGATAAAATTCAATGATCTTGTGCATCACCACACATGTGATCCACAGGTACGCAATATAAACTTAAAATGGAATTTGGTTTTATGCGAAGTCGTTAGCTTAAATGTGGTAAACTAAGACTTTAACCGTACTTATTAGATACTTGACGGTGGTGATCCCACTGCGTAATTGGATATTTATTATCATTCAGAGAACTACCGGCTAAGGTGAGGGTCATAGCCCCCTGGCATTTACAATTCTTTTAAATATTTAAATCTTGTGGGTTGAGGAACATGCTTTGTTTTTACAAACTGGACGAAGTGTTACATTTTATACCATGATTTCGTGTTTGCATTAGTTTCTATAATACCATTATGTCCATGATCATGATCTGTTTAAATTGCATAGATGTGACTTGGGAAATTACATTGTTGTGGGCAGCGAAGGTTATGGATTTGATATATTAGGGATTGACAATCCCCGTTTCGGGTGACGAGCTATTACTGGGAACGAACGATTTACCATGTCCAAATCTTGGATGTTGCGGGATTAGTCATCAATTCACGGACTCCTGTTGGCATATTTATGTGTTTGCATCAATATATGTCGAGCTTTTTTCGGTGTCAGAGATTAGGAAAATGTAAATTACTCTTTACTGGTTGGTTCGCATTTTGTTGCTTAATCATACACATGGAAATCTTGCGGTCCTGCTATTCGATTTACATAAACCTATGAATTCACCAACTTTATGTTGACGTTTTAAGCATGTTTTTTAGTCAAATAAGGCATGAGGTCGATGATACATTGGGGAGCAAATAATTGAAGAGTCAACAAACACTTATGATTTGGGGTCTTTTTACACTTTGGGTCAATTGTTTATAATCGGAATTATTTATTCCATTTTGTTGAACAATTTGAAGCCATGTTTATGTTAAAAACATAAAGGTATTTTGTTTATCAAATGTATCTTTTTTCAAACGACACGTTTAGTAGTCGTTCTCAGATCTTGTGATATTGACCCAATAATGTAAAAACGCCTTCGGTTATTCATCATTCCGCTGCATAATCAGATTTGAGGGTGTTCAGGATGGTTTCAGAGCCACAGGTTATAGAGACCAAGGTCAAAGATTTTGTCTGGGACTACTAAACCATTTTCAAACTGTTGTCACAAATAGATTTGCGAAGGGATATACAATGCATTACTTGTTTACTTCTAACGCATATATGTTTATTATGACATGCATTGGTTAAGCATTTTGTAGGCGTACTAAGTGATTACTCGAGTTGATATACGTGTATATTAATGGATTTTACGATATTACTATAAGGACTTTATTATTAAGCCCTACAGGACATAGATATCGATTTTTCACTATAGAAAATACTTATATAAGTTATTTTACTTTTTGCAGTAGTAAACCAATGTCTTCTGACGACACGTCTGATGTTACCTACACTTCCGTCTACTCCGACTCTGAGCCCGGCAGGGGGCCTTCTGGGGAAACGATGATGGAGGAAGAGAGTATCGGAGGATGGCATAACCAGGGTCATCTTACTTAGGATACGACGGACTCCGCTACATCACAGTAGCCCCACCGTCACCAAGGATTACATACTGGGTTCCAGAGAATCCAAACAGACACCGCCAGTTCCTCAGGAATGAGGATGAGCGTGAGCTTTGTTTTGTACAGGCACATGATCATGACTACGTGCCGGAGGAGACCTATATACCTGAGTATATTCCATTTTGAGGATGACCCTGAATGAGTATTCCGGCCTGTTGGAAAAGCCATTACATCTTTTGATTCACCTACTACTGAGTCACCTCGGGTAATGTTATGAGTCGGATCCCGAGGAGGTCCGGAGAGAGTACCGACGGATGATGAGACAAAGGATGGTCCGGTTGACTATCCTATGGACGGGGGAGATGATGGAGATGATGATGACGGCGATTCATCTAGGATGTCGCCAACTGATAAGGATGAGGACGAGGAAGTTAAGGGGAGGAGGGAGGAAGGAGGAGCACTTAGCTCGGCTTGACTTCTACTACAGTCATACCTGCTGTTGAGCCTGTTTTACCACCTGAGGGTAACAGAGCTAACATACCCACCCACCTCCACTTGACTTTACTATTGGGGGCTAGGATTAATGTCGACCACAGACTTCCATATCCCTTCCACCAGAGGCAGAGGTTTGAGAGACTTTTGACCATGTACTACCCCATCACCATCACCACCTATCTCACTATCACCACCCTCTGCAGGGGAGCGCCTTGCTAGGTGCACGGCCCCACCTGCACATTCACCACCTTTACCACCATCATCTGGGTGTCTAACCCAAATCCAGACACTCAGGATAGCATCCACCCAGGCTCTCATTGATGCAGTTACTGCCGCATTACCACCACCTCCACTACCACCACTACCACCATCTCTATCCATGCCATCACCTGTTGACCGTAGGGATGATATCCCCGAGACTGAGCAACCTCCCCGCAAGAGGTTGCATCTATCCACCCTAGGCTCCAGATATGAGATCGGAGAGAGTTCCACTACTAGACCTACCAAAGGTCAAGGGATAGATTATGGGTTTGTCAGCACAGTAGATGCCGAAGAGAGGCGACAGGGGATTAGAGATGTTGGGTACGGGATTAGGGATACTTGGGTAGATCCGGCGGAGGCAGTTCCGGAGATAGCACCTATGACCGTGGGAGAGGTCAACACTAGGGTTGTAGAGCTTGCTGAGCTCCATGAGCGAGATACACAGGACTTGTATGCTCTACTAGAGGATGCTCAGGATAGTAGGTCTCGTATATCATAGCGAGTCGATATAGACTCGCAGCGGGTCGAGCGGTCGATTTATTATGGGGGATAGGTTGTCTCTCCAGGAGACAGTATGGATTGGTGGAGGAGGAGGAGGGGTCCTACTATGCTTCCTGAGAGCTTGGGCTCGTTCGGGGGGGGGATTAGGGGGTAGATAGGGAATATTACAAAATTAACATAAAACATTATAAATAAAAAATTATGATAAAAAAATATAAATAATAATATTATTAATTAAAAATTAAATTGACTATATAATTAAAAAGTAAAAAATTAATAATAAAATAATATCTAATAATTATATATTAAAAATATATTAAATAAAAAAAAAATAAATAAAAAAAAATATATATATATATAAAATAAAAATAAATATATTAAAATATTAACATAAAATAAAAAATTTATGAATAAAAATGTAAAAATATTAAATAAATTGAGTCAGGGCGAATCATCAGGAGCTTCAGACCATCGTGATCTCCTGTGTAGCACATGAGACCTTTCTCCAGGCACAACCAGGGACCACATACTACAGCTTGCAGGAGAAGTTACTCTTCATTCAGACAACAGCACCCGGGTAACACGAGACTCGCTTTCAGATGCAGCATGCTGAGTTAGCAGCGCTTCGAGAGACTGATCGTAGGCGCCATGGAAACAGATAGGTAGAGAATCTACGAGTCACAGAGATTTGAGGCAGAGAGATATGGCGACATGAGGCTGAGTTATTAAGCACTGCAGAGTGAGGGAGCTAGCAGAGGAGAGCTAGAAACAGCCTGGGTCCAGAGGATTGGATTCCAAGATCACCAGGAGGCTTCTGGGGACGCCGACAGTCACATTTAGTGATTTCATGTTATTGTATCTTGCTAGGACATGTACAGGCATGTTAAGTATTAGGGGTTTTCCCCGCTAGCATATACTTAGATTCTTTTTGCGGTTTGTATTATGTGTACTCGACAACTTATTTCATTATATTTTCAAAGTTATGAATGAAATGGATGTGTTACTTTGTACTATATACTTCTCTGGTGTTGATTATCTCATCCATATATTATTATATTTCTGTCCTATAACGCTGTTTCGTCTTTTGTGATCTTAGTCCAATCATAGGCAACCTACAACAAGAGAGATAAGGACAATTAACCCCGGTCAATGACACCATCCAAACAACATGACCCCCGAATCGTCCAAGCAATGATCGACCAAGCTCTCTTGCGAAACTCCACCAATGGAGATGGAAGCCACAGTTCGCACGGGGGGTTTCGAAAGTGATCGTGCAAAACTGCGCGTCCTTGTTTTTCGCTGATTTCATGACATGTGCCAACCTTTGAACTTCGCGGAAGGGGCTGTAAGGTGGGGTCGCGTTTTTAACTCGTGGATTGAATAAAGATGGAGATCTGGTTTTCAATATCAGTGGTTGTGCTGTTGAGAACCAAGTAAAGTTTGCCACATGCACTCTGTTAGGTGCTGCTTTGACTTGGTGGAATGGTCAGATAAGAACCTTAGGTCCAGAGGCATATGCCATGACTTGGGAAGTACTCAAGAAAAAGATGACGGACAAAGATATTGTTGCTATAGGCGTGAATTCAAAGAAGTTAGAAATCGAACTGTCTGAACCTGAAGGTCTAAAGGAAATGTTGTTCCAGCATACACTGTTCGTTTCACAAGGTTAAACCTGATATGTACCATGTTTGTTGTGTTTGCCAATGAAACACGTGGGGGAAGGTTGACAAGTACATCAGTGGACTTCCTAACAACATTTATGGGAACGTCAAATCTGCCAGACCCAAGACATTGGATGAGACTATTGAGTTGGCCAATGACTTGATGGACCAGAAACTCCGCACCTACGCGGAAAAAGGAAGTGAGGGAAAAGACAATTGACAACAAAAGGGAGGGCTGTGATTCATCCAGAAACAACATATGGTCACCATCCAGCAACCCTCTCAAAAGCAGAATGTCGCCAAAGGCTACAACATGGAGGACGGGCGAAAGATGCCTTACGGAGGGATCCTTGCCCAAGTGCAAACAAGTGCCTTCTCCTCCTTAAATGGCTCGCTACTCTCTCAAGGTGCCACAAAGTGCAACAAGATAGGGACCACTTTGCTCGCGATTGCAGAATTATGGTATAACACAATATGTTGCTAACACTCAGAAGGGCCAATGGGCGGCAAATCCCATAGTAATGGGTTGTTTTGAGTGTGGGCTTCAGGACACTTCATAGAATTATCCAAAAAACTAAAGAATAAAGATGAGGAAATGGGTGAACTGCACAGGATGTGTTTTATGCAGTTAGGAATGCAGAAAAGAAGGGAAATGCTACCAGGGAAACCCTGATGCGAATGTCGTCATGGGTACGTTCCTCTTAAACAACCACTATGCATCTATCTTATTCGACACTGGTGCCGATAGAAGTTTTATATCCACTGCATTTAGTTCCTTGATAAACATCGCCTCCATCTTCATTTAGAAAAATTGTTATGATGTAGAATTAGTTATGGGAAAATTAGTCAAGATAGACACAAATTATACGATGGGTTGCACTTAAATTTCTTTAGGCCATCCGTTTCAACATAGATCTAATGCCCGTAGAACTGGGTAGTTTCGTCTGCTCATTATCGGTTATGGACTGGTTATCAGATATATCGCCTGTGATGTAATTGCGATATGAGAAACTTGTTCAAATTCCCTACGGGAATGAAACTTTGACTTTTTCGGAAAAAAAAAAAAGTAGCAAAAGGGATGAGAATCCCGGTTGTCAGTTATCTTCATGTTCAAAAGATCAAGAGTTACATGGCCTAGGGAGATGCCAAGGTCTTTTTTGCACATATAATCTCCAAGAATGAGGTGGACAAGGTCGGAAAAGGACAACAGATAGAGGATCGTTACTCATCGGTCGAGATTTTCAGAAGTGTTTACCATGGATTGCAGGTCTTCCTCCAGCTTCGACCAGTGAATTTCCAATCGACTTAAATTCCAGGAGTCGTTCTGTAGCTCGAGGACCATATCGATTTGACCCAGATCCGAAATGATGGGAATTTTCAGAAAATTACAAGAAGCTTTCTGTATAAGGGATTCATAAGGCTAGTTCCTTCACCTTTGGGGTAGCCCCAGTCTTATTGTCAAAACGATAGGATGGGTTCGTTCAGATGTGCATCGACTACCGATTAGTGTGAGTAGGCACAGTTGAGGGTAGAGCTTGATATAGAGTTACTCACCCAGTGGTAACTGATGATATCCCTGAGCCTGCTCAAGAGGGAGCTGTAGAGGTCACATATAAGACATTAGAAGATTTGGTTCAGAGGTTTCATGATCATACGAAGGAGATTCCGATTTGTCATTTTTAGGTTATTGAGAGTGTCTAGAGGGATCAGGGATAAAGGATCGTAGCGACAGGACAACAGAGTGCTGATATGTTGGAGAGGATCCGAGAGCTAGAGCAGGATAATATAAGACTTAGAGACATGATGGATGTTGCGAGTCAGAGAGTTGCCCGGTCTCAGCGTAGGGAGTTGCGTGTTTAGAGGGAGATTTGACAGATTCGGCGTTTCAGATTTTATGATCGTATGAGGATTGCTAGGCTTGAGGCTTATGCTAGGAGGCATTTGGGCTACCGTTCTTAGATTATTCCTTGAGTATCTTAGTGTTGACCTATAGCACCTAGTAGTAGCTAGTTATTAGGGATTTGTAAATCTATATTTGGGAACCATGATGTAAACATTAGTTATGTAATATATGAAATCTATGTTACCATCTATGTTTGATAATTTATAACTTAATGGATTATTTTCATTTGTTTGGATATTGCATTTAATTTACTAAATCGTGGCATTATCATGAAGTTATTATGATTTTGTATTTCCGTATAATAATACTTGTTATTTTATTTGAACCCCGTTAACAATCTCGTAGCACCACGGAATTTCATCGTGTTGTGTATTGTTATGCTGGAGGACAATGCCTAACACCCGATCTGGAGCATCAAGGACACGTAAAGGAATTAATGAACAAATTGATCGCCAAATGGTAGGAGCATTAGGAGCTCGTACCACCGCCAAGAACCTTAAACCCCTTATGAGAGACGGGGGTAGTCAAGAGGAAGTAAATGGAAATAGAGGAAATAGAATTGGAGGAAATGGAATTGGAGGAAATGGAAATGAAGGAAATGGAAATGGAGGAAATGGAAATGGAGGGAATGGAAATGGTAATGGGAAAAGCGGAGGAAATGGCTATAACTTTGAAGGATTTATGCCTGCTCAAGAGTGCATATATCAAGACTTCCTGAAGTGCCTGCCACTTAGCTTTAATGAGCGGAAAAGGATCAGGACTTAGGAATAGGAGTTGAAGGATAGGAAAGGAAGACAGAAAAAGGTAGTTAGGAAGGAAGGAAAGGAGTTCAGGATAAGGGAAAGAGTAGTAAGGAGTAGGAGTTGAAGGAAGGTAGGAGGTGATATAAGGAAAAAAAGGAGATAGGAAGGACAGGAGTCAAAAAAGATACAGGACAGGAGATGTTTAGAAGGAGGTCAAAAAGGGAGAAAAGGAACGGTTGTTGGGTTAACTCGTTAGTTCGAGAAGATGGAAACGGTATTCTACATTAGCAACTGTCCAGAGAAGTACCAAGTGAAGTATGCTTCCTGCACGCTTCTGAACAGTGCATTGACATGGTGGAACTCCCATAAGAGAACAATTAGGATTGAGGCTGCCTATGCCATGAGTTGGGCAGAACTTATGAAGTTAATGACAGAAGTGTACTGTCTAAGAAACGAGGTTCAAAAGATGGAGACCGAGTTGTGAAACTTGGTTGTGAAGGGAAATGACTTGACTGATTATTCCAGAAGATTTTTAGGGAAATGGGTCGTTTATTTGTGTACTAGAATGGTACCCAAATATAAGGAAGGACAAGGTTGAGAGATTCGTCAGGAGGTTTTTTGCCTGACATTTTTCAAGGGGAATGTAATCGCTGCTATACCTACTAAACTAAGATGGCATCGTTTTTGCCAAACAACTTAATTGGTATCAAAAGATGGGGAAGGGATATGCTAAGATAGAAGTAGAAGAAGTGCTGAAAAATAAGAGGAAGGTGGATAAACACCAAGAAGGGCAATCAGGGGCAACAAACTCAGTTTTTAAAGTGACAAAACATTTTAGAGGCCAAATGTGAAAAAAAAAGACTTACAGGGCTGGGAATAATGAGGAATAAGGGGGTATGTTGGATCTTTTCCTACCTGCAATAAGTGCAAGTTTGCACCATGCAGGGTAGTGTTATTGTTGAGGATGTAGGAAACTTGTAAGAGAAGTCGATCATATAAAACTAGGGGATTGTACGACTATAGTTACTCCAAACACTCAGAGAGCCCCAGTTGGGAATCAGCTGGGTATTGTTTACTATGAGTATGGAAGGCCAGGACATTTTAGGAAAGATTGTCCTAAGTTGAGAAATCAGAACCGTGGAAACAAGACTGGAAACAAGAATGGAAACAAGACTGGAAACTAGACTGGAAGTAATGAAGCTACGACAAAGGTTTACGCTATTGGATAAGGAGGAGCAATCCCGATTCAACTGGTTTTGTCACGGGTCGTTCCTTCTGAATAACTGTTAAAGCTTCTATGTTACTTCGATGTGTGGGAAGCGATAAGGAGTTTTGTTATCGTCTACCTTTAGTGCTTTGCTTGATGTTGCACCATCCACTTTAGACACTAGTTATGCCGTAGAACTTTCCAATGGAAGAATTTCATAAACAAATGTTGTCCTTATAGGTTGTACGTTAGGATTATTAGGTCATCTGTTCGACATAGATCTAATGCCCATAGAACTTGGTAGTTTCAACATCATCATCGGTATGGATTGGTTGGCAAAGTACCACGCGTTGATTATTTGTGACGAGAAGATTGCCCGCATACCTTATGGAGATGAAGTGTTGATAATTCGAGGTGATGATTGTGATGGCAGAAGTAAGTCAAAGCTGAATATCATATCGTGTACGAAAACCCATAAGTATATACATAAGGGATGTCAAGTTTATCTAGCACAAGTTACATCCAAGAAGACTGGGGATAAGTCAAAGGAGAAGCGGCTTTGTGGCTTTGGGGGGGGAAGGCATGTGGCCAATCGTTATAATGAATCCTTATTATATTACTAACATTTTTTCATATAATTGGAGGGAAAAGGGAAGGAAGGAAGGATTTATGGATGGGAAAGGACTGTATGCATTGGAAAGGAAAAATGGAATCTGATATGGATTTATGAATTTTACATTGGGAAATTTCCGAAAGATCTTTTCTAGAGACTTGCATGACTACCACTTGCTCGACAAGTTGAATTTTAAATCGACTTAGTTCCTGGTACTGCACCTGTAGCATGAGCCCTGTATCGATTAGCACCAACCGAGATGCAAGAGTTATCCACTCGGTTGCAGGAACCTTCTGACAAAGGATTTATAAGACCCAGTTCCTCACCTTGGGGAGCTCCGGTTTTGTTTGTCAAAAAGAAAGATGGATATTTTTGGATGTGTATCGACTACCGTAAACTAAACAAACTTATTGTGAAGAACCGATACCTACTTCCGAGAATCAACGACTTGTTCGATCAACTGCAAGGGTCAAGAGTCTACTCTAAGATCGACCTGAGATCTGGTTATCACCAACTCAGAGTTCGTGAGGAAGACATTCCCAAGACTGCATTAGGAATCCTTTGGTCACTAACAGTTCTAAGTAAAATGCCATTGGTTTTTGTCTAACGCCATCCGGCCAAGTATTATAGAATTTGACGAAACGGGTGTGTAAACTATATTTGGATAGATTCATGATTGTATTCATCGATGATATTTTGGTCTACTCTAAGAGCATAAAGGAGCAAGAAGGACACCTTAAGTTAATTCTAAGGTTACTTAAGAAGGTGGAGTTGTAAGCTAAGTTTTCAAAGTGCGAATTTTGGTTGTCAAAGGTACAATTTCTTGGTCATGTAATTGATAGTGAAGGCATTCACGTTGATCCAACTAAGATTGAGTCTATCAAGGATTGGGCGTCACCCAAGACACCAACCAAGATTCATTAATTTCTAGGTTTGGCCGGTTACTACCGACGATTTATCAAAGGTTTCTCAAAAATCGCTAGGCCTATGACGAAGTTGACTCAGAAAAGCGTGAAGTTTGATTGGGGAGAAAAGGCAGAGGCTGCGTTTCAGCTTCGTTGAACAGAGAAATTGTGTTCGTTGCGTTGGATTTTGGCTTTTCCCTGATGGGAAAGTGAAGGAACAAATTAGGAACTTCGTGGTATACTGCGATGCTTCGCATAAATGGTTGGGCGTGGTTTTGATGCAAAGGGAAAAGCTCATAACTTACGCATCCCGCCAACTTAAAGTTCACGAGAAGAACTATACCACACACGACCTAGAGCTTGGTGCAGTAGTGTTTGATTTGAAGATGTGGAGACACTATCTGTATGGTACGAAGTGTGTCGTGTTCACTGATCACAAGAGTTTGTAACACATTCTCGATCAGAATGAGCTAAACATGAGACAACGATGGTGGTTAGAGTTGTTGAGCGACTACGACTATGAGATTCAATATCACCCAGGAAAGGCGAATGTTGTGGCTGATGCCTTGAGTCGAAAGGAAAGAAGCAAGCCGCTATGAGTTCAGGACTTAGTTATGACTATAAGGTTAAATCTTCTTAAGCAGATTTTGAGTGCTCAATCGAAATAGGAAAGAAGAGGAATCTTTTAACTCAACAAAGATTTTCATGGCTGAATTAACAAACTTTGGAGACTCGTGATGACCGGAACATTATGTTTGAATAATCGAAGTTGGATTCCGTGTTTTGGTGACCTAAGAGCTTTGATTATGTATGAGTCTCATAAGTCAAAGTATTCCATCCATCCTAGATCGGATAAGATGTACCATGACCTGAAAATTCTGTATTGGTGGCCCAACATGAAAGCAAAAATTACCACCTATGTCAGCAAGTGTTTAACGTGTGCCAAGGTTAAGATAGAATATCACAAGCCGCCTGGTTTGTTGGTTCAACCAGAAATCCCATAATGGAAATAGGAGAACATAACGATGGACTTTGTGACTAAATTGCCAAAGACAGCAAGCGGTCAGAACGATTTGGGAATATTGATTCTGTTCACTAAGTCTGCTCATTTCTGCCTATGCGAGAAGATGGACTACGGTTGAGAAGTTGACTAGACAGAGTACTTGAAAGGATAGTAGTCTCAAAGGCAGGAGTGCCTGTTTCGATCATTATCTGATCGTGTTTGGGAATAATTTACTTTGATTTTTGAAGCTCTTTTAATAATCATTACATACTCGATTGGATAGTGAACGGCTTACCATCCAGCAGAACACAATGGTCACTCGTCGTCGGAGTGAGTACCATTCAGACGTTGGAGGACATCGTTAAGTGCCTATGTACTAGTCTTTGGATATAAAGGCGGGATAAATCATTTACAGTTAGTGGAAATTTTCGTACAACTACAGTTACTATCCGGCATTATGGCTGCTCCTATTTTGAGGAGGTTGTATAGGAGCAAGTAAGTATCGATCACCTATCTGCTGGGTGATGATTGAGAGATAGGACAGCTCAATGGCCTAGAGAGCATAACTAGAGGACAACTGAGAAGATCGTTCAAACAAGAGCAGTATCCAGAGCAGCCCGCTGTTGACCGCCAAAAGAGTTTATGACGACGTATTAGACGGAAAACCCATTGAGTTTAATGAGGGAGAATAAGGTTCATGCTGAAAGGTCACCATGGAAAGGGTGTGATACGCTTGGCAAAAGGGTTTAAAGTTGAACCCTGCTATATTGGACCCTTTTAATATTCATTGCCAAAGCTAGGATCAACGGTCTCGTCGCCTATAATCTTGAACTCCCAGAGCGGGTTAAGTAGCGTTCATAGTACTTTTCATTGTCTAATTATTTGAAGAAGTGCTTGGCTGGATGATCCTCTTGCTATGCCGATGGATATGAAATCCAAATCGATGACAGAACTCACTTCATCAAAAGAGATCCTGTCAAGATCTTGGGGACCGTGAGGCCACAGCGTCTGAAGCAGAGAGGCGTATTTCCGATTGTTCAAAGTACGCTGGAAACTATCGGGTGAGGTTCTTGAGTTTACCTAGGGAAGGAGTGTTGAAGATCATATGCAAAAGAATAGTACCCCCCATCGTTTTCCCAATTTCTTGTGCCCGTGGCAGAAGAATGAAAGAAGAAAACTCGTCGTAAGCTTTGAGGACAAACATCTTTTAACGGGGAAAGGATGTGACACCCCGCAAATTTTCGTTCAATATTTTAGCCGTTACCGGTCACTAATTTGAATTTTTAAAAGTTTCGTATAACTTTTACGTTTAACCGGGAAGTATTTTTGCTTTTATCTAAGAATCGTCTTCGGGAGCGAACCGAGACACCAAACGTTGTAATATTTTGGCAATAGCCACATTTTTATATTTTAAGGCTATATTTTATATTTCATAATTTTCGGAGATACCATTATTTGTTTCGTTACTTGCGTGAATCGTTATTTATTTAAAATATGAACATATGCATAGAGGACTTGGAAATTAAATCATATAAGAAGTACTAGCATCTTAAAATGATGGAAACCATATTGGTCACACCCCCCCCCATTTGTCATGTTCATCCAAACCACAACAACAATGAATAACTCCGTTAGCATAAACGAGTTATCAAAGCGAACCAGCATGTGCCTTCCCTCTATTACGAACACATAAACGAAGAATCAAGATAAATGGAAGGAGAGTATGTGTATTTCTTGGTGTGTGAACGCAAATGACAAAATTTCTCATTTTTAGTGTGTGAAGTAATCTTGCACATATACACCATATTACATCTCATAGTTTCATTCATATTTCACACACACTTAACATTTAGTTTTCTTTTGCTCTCTTGTTCTCTCTAGCCCACAAAAAACACACACACGTATGTAAATCCACAAACTTTTCATCCTTAATCAAAAAACTCTTGAAGATTTATTGAAGGTTTGATCATTTGTATCATTCGGGTATTAGTTAAACAACATTTAGGTTGTGTTAGTCTTGTTCATCTTTCTAAAACCTTCAAACTTTGTAATTCTTTAAATCTTTTAATAACTTGTACTTTTATAATCATCTTAATGCATACATACTAGTTGTACAACTTATTTTGTAAAAACTAAGATTTTAAAACTACATAAACCTTAAAAGGTTATGCATATATTTCGAAAATAATAAAAAGAAATATAAGGAAATCATAGTTGTGTGATCGTGGTTATTTTCGTGTAATAAAATTGGTTTGTTCAAGCTTATTTGATTCGACTTATATTTTATTCGGCTTATTTCTTGCTTATTTTTGAAAGGACAAGACGTTAAGCTTATTTGGCTTAACAAATAAGCCAAAGCATGCTTAAGGGGCTTAAGCCACGCCCTACATCAAAAAGCTCATGAACCGCGAGCTTAACTCATAAGCTTAAGGTTCGGCTTATGTTGTTTTGGCTTATTAAGAGCTTATGATAGCTTATTGATGAACCAATGACTTATTTAATACTTTTTGCTTATCGGACTAGTTATAAAGAGTTTTTATTGATCGAACTTGTAAAATGTAAATTGAAAGTGAGTTTTTATTAAAGTCTATGACTTTGGAAAACATGTAAACACGAACGGGTCATGCCGAAATTTTGTAAGAATTATATACTTAGATTAAATTGTGAAAATATATTTTTATAAACCTTTTCCGAAAAAACATATTATTTATAAACAATAAATAATATATACTTAACTTATATAAATACATTAAAATACATATCTATGTTTTCTACATACATATTTAATTTAATTACTTACAGTTAAGCGTGCTCGTGTGAGAGAAGCACTAGCATGGGTGACCTACCGGGAAGTGTGTAAATTAAAGATATAAAACATCATAATCGAAAGGTTTTAAATCACTATTTGGGATTATTGGGTAAAATGCCGAACAATATATATGTATAAATATATTTTATTTGAAGGTTATTAAATGACATTAGAAGATTTCTCAATCTTCTCAAAATAAAAACCTTCTCAATGTAAATATATAGTTTTATATATTTAATATTACTGTATACCAACAACCACATTACGATCACTAACGTTTTATTAACAAAGTATTTTTAAGTAAACTTTGATGCATCATCCACATTTTCCATCATTCCGATTCTAAGCCGAAACCTATATTCTCTTAGGTCGCATCCGTGTACCGTCGTTCGTTTTCGTGTGATCATATCCCTAGACGTTTACTCTTTCATTTCACCAACTCGAGGTGAGTTCATAGCCCCACCTTTACTCGTTTTGATTAAATGTTTTATAACTTGGGGTGAGAAACATTGTTTGTTTTTAAAACAGGACATAAGTACTATACGTGAGATTTCCCTGTTTACGTGTTTCCTAAGTAGCGTTTAGATCACTATTGCCCGAATTATCATGAACTGTTAATTACCTTTGACCGACTGGCTAGTTAAGTAAGCGCGAATGAATAAATAGATCTATTGGGACTAATTATCCCTATCCGGGTATGAAACACTTACTATTCCGAGTTTGCCAAGGACTAACGGATATATGTCATGTCGAAACTGGTTAGGTGGTCTTTGGTCGGACACCTGTAAGGGCAAGCAAATATTTATAGCAATGTACATGCTACCTCCATATTAGCTTCGGTGTCATGAACTTAGTGCAACGTAAATACCTTTTTATGTGAAGTTGTATCTGTTATAACCGTCGCATACGTTTTGGAAACTTGTGGTCCACATTAATTACGTTTGAATTAAACCTATGAATTCACCAACTTTATGTTGACGTTTTAAGCATGTTTTTCTCAGGTGCTTAGCTTTGGACTTCTCTGATGTGCTATGTGGGGTCTACGTGCAATATGATATCATCTTTCAAGACTTTATTATCATTCATACTCGTTGTCTTTTGAAAACTTAATTATGCTTTCGCAACGGTTTAAATTTCATTTCAAATTTTGTAAGACTTATCCATTTTTAATAAATACAACGAGCTATGATTTTTAAAACGTCCATTAGTGGTCATTCTCTTGTGCTTTGTGTGATGTATATTATGACGTCACGCCCCCGGATACGTATTCCGTCCAGGCCTCGTTTGGGGGTGTGACAGATGGTGTGTTTCATTTAAACCCACTTAGGTATGATAATTGCTTACTTTATAATTGAAAGTTGCATATGAATAAGAAAATGGACTATAAGAGTATGTGCAAGTTTCTAAAGGAAAAGACAATCCAAGTAGGCTAAACTGCTTTGTGTTTCTGCTTACTTGAATGTGACTTAGAAGTAGGATTTAAAATCATAGAATGAGCTTCGGATGTAGCATCAATGTATGAGTTTGCTGAGTCACATAGGAAGATAAACATGTTCATGACTCACATTCATCAAAACTTGGCCCAGTTTTATTATCAGAACCTTAACATGGAAGAATCTAGGAAGGAGGCTACATATAGGTTAAGGATTTATGAAATCATGGTAAAAGATGCTTACAATATGTCTGTGGATGAGCTTGTTCATATGCTGAATAAAAAGTGCAAACGCGAACCCCTAAAAAGAAAGTAGTGGAGCATGTTGTAGATGATGAAGACATCCCTCTTATGAATCTAGTTGAAAGCCCTATTCTTAACCATAAGTTGTTGGGAAGAAACATCCCAAGCCCTATTGCTAAGCGTAACTTGTTAGGAACAAAAAACCTAAGTCTTATTGTTAAACGCAAGTTGTTAGGTAAACACAGCAACCCAACTACTTATGTTGTTAATAAGGGTAGAAGTGTGTTGAATGAAGCTAGTGATAATGGGAAAAGCACACTACATGAGGATGCCAATACAGTTAAGAAAGCCGCGGATAAGGGTAAAAGTAAGATGGTAGAAGAAGAGTGTCATGTTAATTTGTTTGTCTGTAAGAATAAGGGTATTGTAATTGAAGACAATGTTAACCTATCAGTTATGAAAAGTGATACAGATAGTGAAACATATCATGCACAAGGAATTAACTGCAATTTTATAGCGATAGTGATAATGAATATTCAGATAAGTCAGTTGACTATTTATTAGAGTTTGAATATGAACTGATAGAACTTAAGAAGCGAAAGAGTAAAGCAAAGAAGGCACCTAAGGTTCGTAAGCAACAAAGTCAACTTGAAAAGGAAGGTACTTCTAGTGGATTCAGGCAAAAGAATCAATATGTTGTTGGTGATAATGAAACTGTAATTGAGCATGAGGAGTTCATGGATGATTTATTGAGAAAGCAGAGTTAAGATAATGGTTTGACTGATCCATTCCATATAGTTGAGTCTAAGGTTGAAAAGTATCCCATACATGATGTGGACACTCACTGAAGGGTGCGAAACCAAAGGTACTATGTTCTGACTTCATATATATTTACTTCCATTATCTTTTAACTGCTATTAATCTACTTATAAAAGTTTTTTTTATTGTAGGTTGGTGAAAAGTTTGTTGATACTGAGCAACTTAAAGAGTGTTTGACATATTATGCTCTTGCAAACGGGTTCTCATTATGGTTCTACAAAAGTTTACAAACCAGTGTTATTGCAAAATATGTGTTACGACCAGAGAAGATTAAGAATCTGGAGTTAGGCAAACAAAGCAAGTTTAAAAGATACCCAAGTGAGGTTGATAGATCAAACTGTGGGGGGGGGGTGTTTGGGTGTTTTTTGTTTTGGTGTTTGTTTTTTTGTTTTTATTTTGAAGATTTCAAACTGTTGATGGATGTGTTTTATGGTAAGAAATGAACTCACAAAAGGATTCAATCTATGTAAGACTTCAATTGCCTTTGGATGAAACATAATTGTGTTAGGCAATTTAAGTATGGAACTTTAGTTAGCTACAAATAGATTGGTAGGCATTTTGGTACCAATATAAGGCTAAAATTTGATATAAAGCTACATGAAATTGTCGATTTAGTTATGAAAAAGTACAAGTGCATTGTTACCCCAAATCAGTGTAGAAATGCCAAAAGGTGGGCTCTGAATGAAGGGGAAACAACCGTTGAGGATCCTATGGATATATTAGGTCATATGCTAAGGCTATTCTAGATTATAATCCAGGTTCAACTGTTAAGGTTGGTGTTACAGTTAATCCAGATGATACAACATATTTCGATAGATTCTACGTATGTTTTAAAGGGTTGAAATATGGATGGAAATTCGGGTGTAGAAAGATAATTGCTTTAGATAGTTATTTTCTTAAGACGCCAAGCGTGGGTGAAATACTAACTAAAATTAATCATGACGCAAACAATTACATTTTCTTATGGCATGAGCTGTTGTAAATGTCAAGAACAAAGATAACTGGAGTTGGTTTCTAGATTTACTTGGTGATGACTTAGAGATGCCTAGTGGTAATGGTTTGACCCTGATGTCAGATCAGCACAAAGTAAGTTTTTTTATTAAAAGTTTACTAACTATAGCATAACAGTACATTAGTTTCATTATAGTTTGACTTTATTAACAATCTGTATTTATGTTGTTTTATGGACTGATTGAAGCTGTAAAGGAGGTCATACCACACGCTGAGCATAGACAATGTGCAAGACACATTTACGAATGCTTTAGGAAGCGGTAAAGTGGTGTAGAGTTTATGAATCTGTTTTAGGCTGCTTCAAATGCTACCTATCCTAGAATGTTCAACAAAATAATAGAGAAGATCAAGAGAGCCAACTCTAAAGTTTATGAGTATCTATTAAAAAGGAGCCTAAGACATGATCAAGGGATTATTTCCATATAGGTACCAACTATGAAGCCGTCAAAAATAGGTTTAGTAAATGTTTTAACTCTGTGATCTTAAGCGTGAGGAGTAAGCCACTTATAACCATGCTTGAAGCAATGAGGGTCATTATTTTGGAAAAATAAATACTATGAGGAAATTGTGTGATAGATGGACTGAAGATAAATTTTTCAAAACATACAGAAGAGGTTGGAATTAACAAAATATCGGCATAGGTATTCCTTTAATCCATTTAACTTTATAAAATAAGATCAGCATAGGTATTCTTGTAATCCAGTTTTCAATACAAAAGTTAACAAAATTCTTATGGTTTTAAATAGGTTTTAGCATGTTATACCTACTGGTAGAGATTTGTTTGAAGTTAGGAATGGGTCTGAAGCATATGGTGTTGATAAGCAACGTAGAACATGTACTTTCATATTATAGTAGCTTTTAGGTTTGCCATGTTCTCATGTTGTAGCAGTTATATTTAAGATAAATAGAATGGTAGAAGATTGGTATGTGCTTAATTACACATACCTTTTGCCTATAAAAACGAGCCTAAATGACTAAAAATGTACATAAAATACCAAATATATGTGTGTTTTGCTTTATATACTATGCAGGTACCGGATATTCACAAAAGGACAAAACCGAAGCCAAAACCGACAAAACCGAGCATGGAATGGAAAGAGCGCCAAAAAGTCAACCCGACAAGTCAAAGCCGAAGCCAAAACTGAAGAAATACTTAATGGGCCCACCCGTACCTATCTAATGGGTCGGGTCAGCCCATTAAGGTATTATATGAAGACTAAAATGGTTAATAAATCATTAGTCCCCAAGGACTGTGGTTGCAATAGAAGAATACAACCTGAGGGGCTAAAGCTACCAACTCCCTTACCCTTTTACACCACAAGGACTGTCAATGCAATATGCCTATACAAGTTGAGGGGGCAATTATGTCAAAATTACAAAACTTTTACTCTGTATCACCAAAACAGTAATACAAACAGAGTACCACTCTTTGGCGCCAAAATTCCATTTTTGTGTCTTCAACCTCTCAACCTTGGCAACTAAACAACAAAACCCATCAACCCCACATCACATGGGCTCATTGCTATGTTGGCAATCCCACACAACCCCATTCGTCCAAGAATGAAGACAAAATCAATGGTTGAGATCATAGGATTTGGTGAGCACTCAAGATTGATGGCTTAGATGATGACTTTGAGCTCTCTCACACAAGAAACACACCCTCTTGTTTATCTTACAGAAGAATCACAAGTGAAGACACAAGACCCTTAGCTTATTTTCTATAAATAGGACTTTTGTGATCCCTAAGAGGCACAGAGTTTATTTTTCAGCCATTTTACTTTATGTATTTTTACTTATTGCACTTAATTCTAAGTCTTGTAACTGTTTTTAAGAATTAATGAAAGTTTGAGTATTTTGTTCTAAAATTCTATTTTTTTAAGATTATTGTTAAAAGTGTTTTATAAGATCTCATAAGCTCATTTTAACTTGTTATAAGCTGTTCACTCAAGTTTTATGAACTTTTACATAGTTCATAGTGTTTGAGTTACTATTTCATCAAAAGCATCAAAGAATCTGTCACAACTCAATGGAGCATGGTAAATTGTGGATGGCCATGGGTTAGTGCTTATGTGGATAAGCTATAGGTTGTGTTGAAAGCTGTTTTTGGTCCTGAAAACATAAGCAAAAGCTTTGGATAACCTGTGAGTTTAACTTTACAAATTCTGTCAAAAACTGCTTATCTACTGCTTGCTTATTTAAAACTGCTTATCATCTGCTTATTTATGCTCTAATATGCTTATTATTGTCTGATCTGGCTGTTTAGTGCTTATTTGTAGCTCAAATCTTCATTAATCTAAATCTGTCATAAAACTGTCTTAAAACCATCAAAAATTATGCATTAGTTTAAATCTTATATAAGGGTACTGTTTGATCATAAAAAGTTGTTTATTGAACTTGTTATAAGCTGTGTGATATCTGGTATTATTGATTTGAGCCTTAAAACTCACTTTTATAAGCTAAATATGGATTTAGAATTCTTAAAGGGGTGGTTGGCATTAGCAGACTTAACCTAGTTAAGTCTGTTATAAGGCATACAATCCTTTTGGTTTACTTTAATGTCCTTTATTTAGTTTATAAGATTAAGGTTTTGAGTTTTGTTTGAAGAAAATCTGTTTGAGCAAATAATTTGTGTGTAATTTATCAAACTGTGACCATAAGTCACAATTTTGGTGTCTAGGTTGTTAGATCTTTGATTGATACTTACTTGTGGTTTGAAAGTGTTTATTAAGATTTCAAAATGGTGTAGAAATTAAGTTTTGATGTTTAAATTTGAGGATCAAGTCATTTGCATCAGTGGTCAATTGCATCAGCAAAGGGCTTTTAGTTTAAAACTGCCATCTTTTCAAATCTAAAAATCAATAGATAAATCTTAGTTATAAGCTTTTTAAATTTATGCACAAGTAGTTTAGAAAGTAAACTAAATCTGTTTCAGCTTAATTTTAAATTTATTGCTTATTAGATTAGCTTAAAATAGGTCTGCATGTTAGTGTTAAAAAACTGAAAAGGCCAAAAAAATTAGTTAACTGTCTGAACACTGCTTTTCATCTAGCTTTTTAGTGGCTTATCTTAATTTCAAAATACTTTTTGAGAGTTGTTATAAGTAGCTTATTGACCAATCTTTTTAGAGGTATAAGCCATTTGGCCTTTAGATTCCATTTGTTAGCTTAAAATTAAGCTTAAAAATCCCTCTTGGACTGTTTGGATACTGGTTTTGTGCTATAAGCCATTTGGCCTTTAGATTCCATTTGACTGCTTATTCTATGTTAATGTGAGCTTATTGAAGTTGTGATAAGACTTATTTGCTTATTTGGTTTTGTGTTGAAGTTTTAGAGCTTATTGGTAAAACTGGTTGGGTAGAAAATGTGTTACGTGTTTAAAAAAGTAAATTGTTGGCTTATTTTCCTAATTCAAAGCTTATTTTTGAAAACTAAAAATATTGACTTTTTAAAAGTTGATATTTGTGAGCTTATGAAGAAGTTTGAGTAAAAAGTTATGGTAAAAAGGTTAAAAACGCATTTAGGGGAGAAGTGAGGGTGAACAGGGCTCGAACCCTCGACCTCTCGACCCATAACACGTTTTAGCACAAGCTGTGCTACCATAGTACCAGTAGGACCATCTGGTCACTACTCGCACAAATAATTACTTAACTTCACTGGGCATGCTAGTCCCACAAGCTACTTCGTAGCTTATACGGGCTTATCCCGTTAAGCTTGTTTCTCAGAAGCATTTTTCACATAATCTGTTTATAACCAGGGACTTTTCAGTAATTTTTTAGATTTTATAAAAGTCATTTAATATTTTTAAATCATTTATTTAGATTAAAATCTTTAAAAGTTCATAAAAATACAAAAATAGTTAAAAAAATCTAATTCTTTTTTTTTTAAATCTTTTAATATTTTCTAGGTTTACATGCAAAAAAATTAGGTGTAGGGTTAAATTTTTTACATAGTTGCTATTTTGTGCTCGTTTTTAGTTCCCGTTATTTGTTTTAAATGTGTATATGCTTTCGTTTTTAGAATAGATTGCCTTTGCATTAATTTTCCCGTAGAATTAGAATCCTAATCAACTTTGTGACTATTCAAACATCAATTATCAAACCGACTCTCGACTCTCCATTGCACACCTCGTACGGAAGAACGACCCGGGTCCGGTTTTGAACTTTAATCGTTTTTAAAGTGAGAAACCGATACTTCCGGATATACATATTGATTTTCTTTGTGAATTTTGACTTGTTGCCTCAGTCAAAAGGGGGAATGTTGTCCAAAAGTTATCTTGTATTATTAAGTGTATATATAGTCGTAGTAGCTGGAGGTTGGACGGGGGACGTGAGGTGTCGAGGGGGGGGGTATGTGAACAGCAGAGGCGAAGCACGCACGGGGGGTGGGGTTGGGGATCGCGAGATCGCGGGGCTTTATCTCTTGTGGTCTCAGGGACGTAAATTGCATTATGAGCGCATTCCCAAGTTGCGGAGAGTGGAGCATTACATGTATTCACACAAACACCTTGCTAACAGGATCACTGTATGTGGTGATAAACACTACTTTCATAGCATCTTCAGTCGCAGGCCTACAACACGTAAGCACGCGGTGTGCAAAACATCCACACGCAATACTATGGGGTCCGGTTTAAGAAACAAATTTGCCGATGTTTTCACGTCACAACTTTGTGGGTGTTTTATATATATATATACTATTGACGACGTGTCATTGTACAACTACTTTCCAAACTCTTATGCGTTCTTAATTTCCCATCATATCAATTCTGAAACCCGACTGTTCATTCTTAGGTCGAGGCCTAGCATAGCTGTGCAACACCGCGTGATCATTCTGTTTCAGTTGCTATTCTTCATTAGTTACTGTGAGTTCATAGCCCCACGTTTTATATTTTTTTTTGAATGCATTTTACAACTTTGGGGTGAGAAACATCGCTTGTTTTTCTTAAACCGGACATAAGTATTTACGTGATATTTTCCCTTGTTACGTGTTGCCTAAGTAGTGTTATACCACTATTGCCTGTATTATCATGAACTGTTAATTACCATTAACCGACTGACTGGTTAAGTAAGCGCGATTGAGTAAAATAGATCTATTGGGACTAATAATCCCCATCCGGGTTTGGTAATTCTTACTGGTCGTGTATGACGGACTGTACAGGCCAACGGATGTATATCATGTCGAAACTAGTTTGGGTAGTCTTTGGTCGGACACTTACCAAGGAAACTTTATATGGCAATGTACATGCTACCTTTCACTATTAGCTTCGGTGTCATGAGCTTAGCACAACGTAAATACCTTTTATGTGAAGTTGTATCTGTTATAACTGTCGCATATGTTTTTAAATCTTATGGTCCACTATAATTACGTTTGAATTAAACGTATGAATTCATCAACTTTTTGTTGATGTTTTAAGCAAGTTTTCTCAGATGCTTAGCTTGGATTTTCAATGTGTGCTTTTAGAAGTCTATGTGCAATGTGACTTTGACTGATTTCAAGGCTATCTTTATTCATACTCATTGTCTTTTGTCAAAACTTTATTATTGCTTCCGCTATGTTTTCAAATTGCTTCCGCTATGTTTTAACCACTTTGAAATGGTTATTTACTTTTAAATTCATGCAACGAGTTATGATTTTCTAAAACGTACCCCTTTAGAGGTCGTTCTTTATGCTTTATACTTGAGATATGTATGACGTCACGCCCCAGTTGACTATTCCAACATGACCCTATTTGGGGGTGTGACATTTAGCATAAAAATAATTCCAACAATACATCGACCGTGATTCACAAAAACATATCTAATTGCTCTAATATGAGCAAAGAACAATTATCTCTTAAAGTCTAATTATGTGAAATCTTGACAATACCGTCACAATCTTTGAGCTGGATAACATAAATAAGCACCTCACGAATAAGAACTTTATGATTTTAAATTCACTCAACACTCGAATATTTTTTTGATGGTGTTAGTAAATCACTCATTGCTCAATCATGATTTCATGTCATACCATAGGCTTGTACAAGTATCAAAATAAATTCGATGGGGGTGTAAGCACTAGGCAAATCTATCAAAAGGACTTTTATTGGGTTAAGCTTTTGGGTTAATAAGGGTTGTGAGTTAGACATGAGATATTTTTATTTTGGTTTTACAACGAAAAAAATAACGTTAAGTCTAAAATTGCTAGTTACCACAAACCATGAAACGATTACGTACCCAATTCCTCCTTCTCGATAGGTCTCATCATGAATGCACACAAGTATCACGTCTTAGCACATTGTCTAATCGATACACCAAAATTACTTTGTCTTCCTTCATCTTCATAATTTATAGCACATTGGCTATTTATATATTTTCTCATCAATCTTTTTTTGGATTTATGAAATGAGCGAGATGGCTCAATGGGTGTACTAATGGTATGTAGCACTAAAAATGAGTGCTAACAAATGGGTCCATAGGGTGGTTAACTAGCCGATGTGGCTAGCTAATAACATTTAAGCTTAAACAGAAGGTCGTTTAGTGTAAATCCTATTTTGCCTTTATCAACTAAATTTACCATAATCACACAAGTGTGATCTCACTTTGGAATTATAATGCATAACAAGCACAAGTTCTAGAATCGGGTCAATCACCGGCACACTCATAGCAAGAATAGCACTCAAGCATAATAATGCACAACATACGAAATAGGCTTCAATTCCTCACATATTAGGGTAACGGCTATAAATGTGATAGCAAATGTTATTGATCCTGAAACGGATTGCTCAAATAGCCGGGATATGTCAAAATTTCAAATAGCCTCTTTTTATTTGTTGGAACAATTTAGTTGTTTTAAAGATATAC
>BQNB010044335.1:0-44952 GCA_026074375.1 Tanacetum coccineum | reverse complement strand
ATTTTGATGGTTACACATCAGATGATCTGATACTTATATTGGAAATCCTGTCAAGGAGATTCTTCTTAAGATAAATCTACCTGATGACAGGTTGGTCCTCACGGATCCAGAGGTTAATCCAACCAGACTCGGGTGAATGACAAAGCTATATTCGCCCACAAGCTTTATTGCTAACTGTTTTACTACAGGATCAAGCAAAGATGGAAATGAAGACACCTCGTTCCAGTGGAGTCAATTCACCACCCAATGCTCACACTTAATGTTTCCTAGTAAAGACTTCATGACAACTGAATGACCTACAACACAGCTTCCGCAACTCTGAGAAGTGGTATCATGATCAAGAACAGTGTGAGCATACAGGTCCAAAAGTCACAAGATCACATGAAGGCAACACTTCACAACAAGGATGATTAAGAGATTTACTGTGGTTGATGATCTCAAAGAAAGCTCAAAGATCACACAAGTCTAAGGAACAAAGTTCAAGGATCACTACATAATGTACAACGATCTCAAGGAATGAAGAATCAAAGACTACGAGCTACAAACAGAAGGTCGAAGATCTAGAATGCTATGATTCGAATTGTATTTTATAGGGTGACCTCCCTTAGGGGGAGATTGTTAGGATTATGAAAAAGACTCGGTCACCCCCGTGTATTATTTAGTATAGCAAAGCTCGTAGTCAGAAAGTAAGCGTATGACTTTCGGTATTAGGTCGGGTCTTTTACCCAAGTGTTAGGCCCATACCCAAGCCCATAGAGCTCACAAACACATGTATATAAACCCTTTCCCCTTTACTGATCCCAATTGGTGTGATTCTCTTTTTACAGGTTTTCTCAAATTCAGAAAAAAGTTGTCTAAGTGTAAAAATGTTAATTTTCACTTGACTTTTGGTTGGAAGCACTCCGGGGACAAGCGTTGCAGGTGTATTTGGAGGATACACAGTCAACGCTTTGATTGGTCTGGTGTTCTGCTCTTTGAGAGCTTCAGCTTTCATTTTAATAATATCTTGAGACCAAAATATTTGTTCTGGGGTCAGTTGTTTCTGTGGAGTAAAGGTCGCTAAAAAAATTCTCTTTCAAGTAATCAGGCGGTGTGATATTGACCTTATTATCCACACATTCATTAGCTTTCATTTTATCATGCATTTTCTTCCTAGAAATTTCAGATTGTTCTAGGGTCTCCTCACAGTCACGTACTACGGCCGGTGCATGATTGGGTGTGACAATTACATGACCACTATACAGGGCAGGCTGAACTTGCCTTGCACGATGTAGACATAGGGGGTTCTTGTAGCCAATGGCTACCTTATTCACTTCATCATAATAAGACCTAGGTTTACACATCATGTGAACTGTTTGAATAGACTGGCCTTGTTTGAATAGTTTATCCTCGACCTTATCTTTTAAAGCTTTTAAGTCCAAAAATTCTTCAAGGTATTTATTTTCTTTCTGATTAAAATCCTTTTTCAAAGATGTAACTTCATCTACCATTAACTTGTTATGTTGGATGGTAGAGGCAAGTTGCAATTTTACAGAATGAAGTTCCTTTTTCAAATTCTCTTCCTTAATATTACGGTCACAAATAACTATCCTTAGTTGCTCATCAATCTTTTGTTCCCGTTCAGTTAATTCAAACCTGGCCCGTCTTTCATACAGTTCCACTTGTTCCTTATATGTGGCAAGTTCAGCATTTAACAAATTATTAGCTACTGTATTCCGGGGTGTATGAGAGACAGATAGGACATCAGATTCATGCACATCATTATCTATCATCACATATGCATCATTTGGAACCATAGATGCATTATTTTGTACAACCGGTACAGCGTTGTCCTTTACATACTGATCATAAGGAGTCATATTACTATCACTCGTATAATCGGCATGTGAGTCAACAACGTGGTTTGGTTGTACATCGTCGTGCATCTCGTGTTCTTCATGATGATCACAAACAGCATCTTGATAGTGATCATGGTCATGTACCTCAGATAAGACGTCCGAATCATAAGATGGACCGGCTTCATCACAAACTGGATCTGCGAATGATAGATTAGCCATAAACATAGTTTGTGCTGTAGGAGCCTCATCAACATCAGAATCATACGCATCACAGTCATCAGCTTGAAACACATTATCCACATTGAGAGCTAAGTCTTGAACCGGTTGCTCATCCACATCTTCATCAATAGCATTGTCCTGTCCACCAGCTAGGAACAATAACTGCTCTTCATCCAAGACTACCCCATTCTCTTGAGCTTGCATCAGCAACATCTTGTCTTTGAAGTATTCGGAGTTCTGTGGACGCTTGGGTTGAGTGCAGTTCCTTGCTATGTGGCCTACCCCGTTGCAGTTGTAGCACTTAACCTGCCTAGCTTGACCCGGATTAGCATTCCCCACTCTGTTCTGTGCTCTCCTATAACCAGTTGCACCTCCACCCCGTGCATTGTTCCCCTGACCTCTATTCTGTCGACCCTGAACATTCTGAACCACAACCCTTCCGTCTTGAACTGTAGCTTGGTTTCTTGTATTTGATGAAGTTCTGAGTTGATTGTTTGTTTAAAGTATGTGAAGTGTTGATGAATTGTGGTGAGTAGTGGCAAGTGTGTTTGGTTAAATTCTTAATTAAGTTGTCTATTGAAGAGAGTCCCGAATTAAGTTGAGTGTTGTCAGCAAAGTGTGGGTGAACATAATGGATGGTAGAGTTGTAGATATTGTAAATAGTTCTGCAGTGTGAAGACAATTGACATCAAAGCAGTGATCCTAGTGTGTTGAGTGCATCAATCCAATATCATTTTGTTCTCATTGGCATGTGCCTTATGCTGCTTCAAATAAGCATACAACTGATCATAGTTGGAGTTTCCATAATCCTCTAGCATTTTACTGCTGAATACAAATGCTACCCCATTCAGGGCAACCATGTTGTTCACAAACTTGGAGTTCAGCTGTCATCTGGACATGGTCATCTTGATGTTCCGCATGTCATTGACGAGTTTAGGCAACTAGACATAGTAGTCATGAATGGTTTATCCCTTGTTCTGACGGAAGTGTTCAAAGTCATCGTACAAGTTATTGTGATTTCATGGTCCCTCTTTTGTAATTCTGAACCTCAGGAGCATCTTCACCATTTCCTATATGTCCCTTTGCATCGGGTGTAATTATTGATAAGAGAGAATAAATCTTTTGGCAGCCCTTGAAGTAGGATGTTCGTTGCCCGAATGTCAGCATTGTACCTTTCCTTATCTTCAGGTGACAAGTCAAAATAACTCATGGTCGTTCTAACCTAGATGTGGGCCCCTTCATCCTTCAGCTAGTGTTTCCGAAATGTCCCATCTGAAATGTCCTCATCATGACTTCCAGAATGTTCACACCATTCTCTTTACCCCGACAATACAGTCGAATACGTTGTTGCCATGATGCAAAGTCAGTCCTATCAAGCATAGGTGGTCGGGTATCTGAATTGACACATAATTCTACTGAAAGATTATCCATCGAATAGATTGTGAAAATGATAAAGTTGAATCGACAATGATAGTGATTGTATTAAAAGTATAATTGATTGTGTGAAATGGTGAATTGTTGTAAAAGGTTGTTAGGATTACAGGTTGAAGAATTTAGTTCAAAATTCAAAAAGTCAACAACTCGCTGGTTGTAACTCGCTGGAAGAGAGTAGACAACTCGCTGGCAAAAAAGTAGATTTGACAGAGTCTACCTATTCACAAGTTCGCTAAAAAAAGATCTTCAAAAACCTGTAACTCGCTATGCTTAACTCGCCGAGGAAAAAGAAAAAAGAAAGAGAGTAGACAACTCGCTAGCAAGAAATTAAATTGACAGAGTTCCTGTTCACAAGTCGCTAGAAAAAGATCTTCAAAAACATGTAACTCGCTATGCTTAACTCGCTGGAAGAGAGTAGACAACTCGCTGGCCAGAAATTAAATTGACATAGTTCCTGTTCACAAGTCGCTAGAAAAAGATCTTCAAAACTTGTAACTCGCTATGCTTAACTCGCTAGTATCCAACTCGCTACTTGTAAGTCGCTAGATCCAACTCGCTACCTGCAAGGGAAGATAACTCGCTGGACTTAACTTGCTACTTGCACAATACGACAACTCGCTGACACTGTACTTACTGATACATAGTGTACTATTCTGAAAACTCGCCAGAACAGTAACTTAACTCGCTACGAAGAACTGCGAACAATGATCTAACTCGCTGGAATGAAAAACTTGGTTTTTCACCTAAAAACACCTAAAAATCACCCTTTTGAAGTTTTGTCTGGTATGTCTTTGCATAAAAAACTTGGTACTAGAAGGCTATAGCAACTATAAAAACATAAACTTTAACATCACAAACGTCAAGATCAAAGAAAATCAAGAACAAGACTATAAACCTTCAAAAACTAAACTTTTGATCTAAACTAACCAAGAAAACGCACACACAATCTAGCTAATCATCCTATGTGCTCTGATACCAATTGTAAGATATTGGAAATCATAACACAATCGAATGACTAGTGGATTAGCCAAGTTCTAGAGAGAGAAAGTGAGAGATAACTTTCTAGAGGTGAAAATGAACTGTGTATTAATGAATATGACTAGTGCCCACCTCATTTATGCATGAAAAGCTTTTAATAGTTACAAATGAAAACCGGCATAAGGCCTTAAAAAGGGCTAACACGTTGGTTTTAATCCTGGCCCATTACCGAACATATACATTAACTTATTTAACAAACGAGCAACAATTAAACTGGGACGGTGAAATACACTGGTGACCGAGTCTTTGTTTCTAATAACTCATACAATAAGCCTCAAAGCTTAAAATACATCATGCCAATTGCCAATGTGGTGAAAAAGCGTGTTAACGCCTGATGCCTTTAACAGAAGAGCTTTAAAAGAAATAATTCCATATTTAAAAGACCTAAAAGACATATTTAATGTTTTTGATAAAGTCTTTTAAAATGAGGTAAAGGAAGTACAAACAGTTTTTGCCAGAATGGAAGCTGCTGTTCAACAGTGTTTTGTAGACAAATAGTGCTTTGAAATTCAAAGAAACAATTATTTGATTTGGAATCGATCGTACTCTTATGATCAAATATTTCTCAAGAAATTGTAATAAGTGTTTTGAATCTTCAATGGAATAATAAAACTATCTATGAATGGAAATTAATATGCTGCTATGAAAGATTCTGTGAATTATGTGGAATGTTCAACAAGGGTGTCTCATACTGAAGCTGAGCTTATCAGATTAACACAACATGGTTGAAAAAGATAGTATAAATAGAATTTCGAAAAGCTTTTCTAACCTTGAACAACACTGCATTTCTTTTGAACTTGCAATACAACTCAATATAGAAATTTTTCAAAAGAATAACACATCTGTGAACCAAACTGAACCTTTATTTGATCAATTGTTTGAATTGAATAATTTGAAAGCTGAGATTCAAGCAAGAGACACGACAATCGAGAAGTTGAAGGCAAACATTAAACGTTTGGAATAACAACTTCCACCACCAAACAGTGTAAAAAGGACACGATGAGATTGATACATCAACATAGAATTGGAACATAAGGGTGGCAAAACTAATTGCTAAGAATGAGCAATTTGAAACAGACCTTATAAACGACTAATATTGATTCAATGAAAACCATCAAGGAGTACATGCTAAAGAACATGCTGAATCTTTGGTTAATCGATTAAATCAAAAGTCTGTTGAAATTACTGATTTAAATGCTCAACTTCAGGAAAAAGTTTTTGTCATAACAGCATTAAAAATGATCTTAGGAAAATTCAAAGGAAAATACATAGTTGAAAATGCTAGCCCAAGTGTCAAATGCTACCATTATTTGATCCAGGATGTTAAAAGAACGACGCCAAACTTTGGCTCCTAAGGATAAATAATATAATGTAAACTCCACATATACTACCTTAAGCACACTATGTAACAAGCTGCTATTCTCAAGGAGATAGTTGAACAAGCCAAAATTTACTAAAACCCATTGATATTGCAACTTACTCTGCTTGTAATATGTAAGCTGATTCCCAGAGTTGCTAGGATATGTTAGAGATACTTGCTCCGATATTCACAAACCTAGTGATAAATTAGTTGATGTCACGCCTATCAACAAAAAGAAAACAATTAGGTTTGCTGAACCCGTCATATCATCAAGCACATCCTAAAAATAGTTAGGCTCTTCCCAAACAAAGACCAAACAGACCACTAACAATTCCGTGTCAACTTCTACAGGAGTAAACCAGTCTACTAAATCTAGCAGGTCAAAGTCTACAGACAATACAAAAGGATCCGTCAGATTTCAAGTAAACCCAGAAGAATGAATAAAGTAGAAGACCACACTAGATCGATAAGTCTTGTTTAAATAAACCGAATTTGTGATGCTGTGAACATCTGGAAATGCACATGTGCACCATTCAAATTAATACATATTCTGAGGCTAATGTGTGTTAAATGTAATAGTTCTAATTTTGATGCTAGACATGCATGTGCTTCTTGAATTTTTTTCTGATATTAAAGCGAGTTCCAAATCTATGTCCTGTTAAGAAATCTAAAAAGAAAAAGAATGGAAACCAAAGTAAAAAGTGTTTACTAAAATTGGATATAAACAGGAGACCCCAATACGGGAACTTTCACTTATTGAAATGTTGGCCCTTGTAACTAGGATTACCCCACTAGTAAAATCCTCTTAGGGAACCTATTCCCTCTAAAGTAGTTATACAAAATTCCTGTAGTTAGACGAAAGTATATACTAGGAGACCTAAGATACGTAAGACTAATGGATCTAAAGCACACCAAAAGCATTGCAAAAAGTCTGTGAATTTCTAACAAAACAAAACCTTGGTACATCTTAGGGATCCAATACTTCAGTTGCGTCACCATCGACCTTCTCATTTGTGATCTCAGGTTGTCTAAATTGTTTTGTGGTATTTGGACTTCGGATGCTCTAAGCACATGACTGGAGATCGCTCTCAGCTCACCAATTTTGTTCACAAGTTTCTCGGTACTGTCAAGTTTGGTAACGACCAAATTGTAAAGATTATGGGGTATGGTGACTATCAGATAAATAAATAAACCACAATATTAGGTTTTATTATGGGGAAGGACTAGTGACACAATCTATCTTTGTTGGTCAATTCTGCGACTCAATCTTGAAGTAGCTTTCAGAAAACACACGTGCTTTGTTCGTAATCTGGAAGGTGTTGATTTACTCTCAGGATCTCAGGAAACCAACCTTTATACATTTGTCAATAGGGAATAAGAGGCGTCTATCTTGATACACTCTGAACACCTAATACGTAAATAAATATAGTATAATATATAAGGGATTATATCGAAAAATAGTATATACGTATTTTATGTTGGATTTACGAAACAAACTTTTAACCAAAGTTACTCAAAAACCACCCGGGTCGTTTTCCCGTCGACGAAGTGTGGAATTGAGAATCGGTTAAGTCCCCGTGATCGCGCCATTTGAATGGTTTTTAAAGATTTTGATTTGGTTTTCTAATCCTACTAAATATAAATGACAAGTAGATAAATGCACGAAAACAAGTAAACAAGAAATGAAAATTAAACACTTAAGCATTAAAACGTAAACGGGAATTAAAGAAACACGACAATTAAAACCAAATTAAACCTAAAATGATTTTTTTAAACTTTTCCTAATCCTAATTACTAACTTGTTAAGAAAAAGCTAAAGAAATCCTAAACCGAGGGTGCGTAAAGTTAAGAAACGGAGGTAAATGAGAGAACCTGGATTCCAATCCCGGTTCTTTAAAAATGCAAAATACATAAATTTTAACCCTACGAAAGTAAAATTCAAACCTAAGCCTAAAATATGATAAAATAAATTTTATAAAAAAGAATATTATTTTTTTGATTATTTTTCTATTTTTTATGAATTTTTAAAGTTTTTAATAAAGAAAAATGATTTAAAAATAGAAAAAGTTAATTCTAAAAATCTGGAAAAATTACTAAACGTGTAAAATAATGAGACAGATTTTCTAAAAATATGAACTAAAAATAAGATGGAAGAATAATCCTAAAGACGAAATTATGCTACGCTTTTTTACAGAAAATAAAAAACCAAACGTGTATAAAGAATTAAGTGTGCAAGAGAAATGATACAGAAAAACCCAAGGGCAGATTTGTTATAAAGTGTGTTGTGAGGCTTTGAAAAGGTTGAGGAGGGTAGAGGTCCAGGGTTCGAGCCTTGCTCACCCCTGACTTCCCCTCTTCCCTTTTTTTATTTTTGCAAAAACTTTAAAAAGCAAAGATTTAAAACAGCTTTAAACTAATAACTTTTGTGCAAACAACCTTTTTCAAAATCAAAATTAAGCTGGGAAACAGCTTATCAAAACAGACAGATAACACTTAACATTTTTGGCTTTTTTAACAAAGCTTAAAAAAACAAATAAGTGAGAATAAGCTTGAAACTTTGAGCAAAATAAGCTAAAGCTACCTATAACTAATCTAATGAGCAGGAATGAGCAGCAATTTAGCACAAACAACAAGCAATAAGCTGAAAGACAGAATAAGCTCAATTACTTAAAACTGAGTTCTAAACAGATAACCAGCCTAATTTGAGCTTAATTTAAAGCAGTCAAATGGAACCTTATAGACTTATAGCTTATACCAGCTTAAAGCTTGGCCAAAAAGCTATTTAAAACAGCAATTGAAAAAGAATTTGAAAGTCAAATAAGCAATGATAGAGCTGAATGAAAAAGCTACTTGTGCTGTTTAACTATGTTTTTGGTTTTTTTATGAAAAGACAAAATAAGCCTAATACTGACCCTAATAAGCTATAAACAACTAAAATTTAACCCAATAAGCAAGTGAAACCAAAATTGAGCAAACGTAACAAGCTATAAACTAAAAGAGCTCAAATAAGCACTTATGCAAAACTGTTTTGGAAATAGACAAAAGGGACTTTTTGAGCTTAATTTTGGATAAGCAAATGGATCCTTATAGCTAAACCACTTATATCAATAGAAAGCTTATCTAAAACACTTCTTGAAACACTAATGAAAAACTATTTTGAAAATTAAATAAGCTAAAAATGAGCTAATGAAAAAGTTGTATGAAAAAGCTAACTACTCTATTTTTTTGGTTTTTCAAATCTTATTGAAAATGACAAAATGCTAATTTCAAAACTAAAAACAAATACTTAAGTGAACTTTTAAGGAAAAATTAAGCTCAAACAGATAAAAAGTGACATGCAAACTACTTGTATATTAACAATTAAGAGCTAATTTAAACTTAAACCTGCTGAATTTTAATGATAAAAGTAGCCTTAAAGCTGAATTGACTGCTGATGCAGTTGTCACAAAGAAAGATAACGAAGATAAAATGCAGGCTACTCAAACTTGTTTTAACAACTTTAAAACACTTAAACAAAAGCACAAATTCAAACAAAAGCAGTTAAAACAAATAAAAACACAAAAAGCTTATGAACCTGAGCTAGGACCTCAGATTCAAACAACTAACTCATAAACTTGTAAAATCCTAATATAAGCAATAAAAACTTTGAATCCTTGCTTTATAAACCTCAAATTAGAAATCAAAATTGATTTAAATGACCATAAAACCTTGGACATTAGCAGTACTAACTTTAGTTAGTACTGCTTTGACCCAAACACCCCTTTAAGTGACTTAAGCTCATTTTCAGCTTATGATTTTGAAATCTAAGGCACAAATTCTTAGTACCAGATACTAAAAAGCTAAAAGCAGACTTAATGAACAATTATCAATAAGCAAATAAGCAGAATTAATAAGCTAGCTAACTATGCTAATTTTTTGGATTTTTAAGCAGTTTAATATCAAAAACATGTAAAGAGGTCTAAACTAAGATTTGAACAAAACAAGCAATTAACAACTGAAATAAGCAACAAAGAGCATGATACGAAAACAGAATAAACAAACAAATTAATAAGCAAAAGAAGAATAATAAGCAGTTTTCATTTGAAAAGAAAAGGAAAAAATACCTCAACTCCTTGCTCAAAACAGGAGTGGTAAGATCATATTAAGCATCTAACCTACCTATCTTATTAATAAACACTACTGAATTCCCATAAGCCCTTCCATATTTAGCTTATCATCCAAACTGAGCTTAAAATCCAAAATCCTTAACCAATAACTTTTGAAATTTGAATAACCAAACTCCGAAACAGATGTAGAAAAGCTTATTGACTAATGAACAAATTGAGAGAGCAATGTAGCTTAATGGCTTGACAGCTTATTAGTAACTTATTGAAATTCAATTTTGCATATATGAAAAAAAAGATTAAGCACAAACATAATTTTATTAAATGAAAAAGGAGATTACATTGCTTAAAAGGAAATTACATAAAATAAATGACAATAAGCTGAAAAATAAGCTATAAGCTAATCTACACTACTCTAAATTATCCTACACCTAGTATAAGTCACTGTGTGTTTCGTCTGCCTAAAATTTTTTTTTTAAAAAAAATAGGCCGGAGAGAAATATGGTCTCTAGAACCAGGGACGCTCCTCCTCATCTAATCATAACCCCTAGGTTTCTACCGCCATCAATCCATCATCCTGAACCATTGAATTGATCACCACGGTCATAGCGTATGATCACTGCCAGCTATAGAATAGCCTAGAACGCCAAGCTGTCATTCAAGTAAGGGGTTTATTTCACTTAAACGAGGGTAATTAGGGCAAGGTAATTTTGGGGAAAGAAGGTGAACAGTAATTGTTCTTCCCTCTCTTATCTTTTCTTCTTTTCTTTGTTGTTGTTTGACCGAGAGTTATATAAGGTGTTGACTTGGGCTGTATTTGATAAAAAGGAAATTGGGCCATTTATACATTGGGCTTGTGAAAGTGTTATATAACACTTAACAGCTGTTAAGTGTTACTAACATATTCCTTTTGTAGTGTAAAACTTTAACGACCGTTAGTTCTTTTGTCGGGTTTTGGGATTTTTGGAGTTTACGGGCTCGTCTTGGATTTTTCTTGATAAATGCACACCTTGGCCTTGGCTTTTTACGCTCTTTTCCTTCCGTCCAGAGTTTTTCTTCTAAGTCTCTAAGCAGCACTAATATGCACTAGCAGTAGTAACTTTACACTAGCAGTACTAATTGTGTACTGATAGTAGTAAACACTTAGCATTTTTTCTCTGAAGTTCATGAGCAGTACTAACACAACTGAGCAACATTAACTCTAATATGAGCAGCAGTAATACTAGCAGCATTAAAAAGGCTTTTAATCCTAACAATCCTCCCCTAAACTTGATATTCTTCTTCAAAATCATCAAGTTTCTTCATTTAAAAGCTCCATAATCACCAAGAGGATGCTTCCAAACACTTCATTGATTCTTAAGCTGGTTTGTGAGAAGTTTAAGAAGCTGATATGTCATTTCACTAAAATAATCAACCTGAAGCTTCTTGTTCAGTATATTTGTAATTGTAGGTGGTGTAAGAGGATATCTCTTTTCTACCAGCATGTAAATCATTCCAGATTGCAAACTCAAGCAATGCACTCCACATGAGTCAAATAGCTTCCAGCTCAAAACTTTGTACCTTTGTTGCAACTTCCAGATTTCATCTTCTACATGTGGTTCAAACATTGTCTTCAAATCTCCCCATAGCAGCAAATCCATATCCTCCACTGGTCTTGTTGATCCATATTTAGCCTTTACCAGCTTGTACAGCTCTACCAAATCTTCTCTGTCAACACTCTTAAGCAATTGACTAAAGACTAAGTACATCTTTGAACTTCCATCAGCTCTTATTATTTGAAAGTAGTTGTTCTTTCCTTCTTTATGGATCTTCCAGTCAACAATGGTTGGAGGCTTAGTAGCTAAAGGTACAACATCAATTGCAACCTCTTCTTCATCTGGAATGACTTTCATTAGACTTTGAAGCTCTGCTGTGTCTTTATCCTCATCCACCTTCTGCTTCTTAGTACTCTCTTGTTCCAACTCTTCTCCTGCTCTCTTTGAACTACCTTCCACCAAGTCTGTTCTGAAGTCAACAAATGTATTCACCCTCTTGAAAGCTCTATCAAACATCTTCTGAATAGAATCAAAAGATTTGTTCTTTAAGTCTTTGAGCTTCTTTCCTTCCATATTCTTCAGGTAAGTACACATGATTCTTCTTTATTGAGCTTGGGTTGGTGGTTTGTTCCTTTACTCTTTTGCTCTTTTAGCTGCAAAATGCTTTCTTCTTTTCTCTAAGAGTTGTTGAAATAATTTTGCCTTTTCTTCAACAGACAACTCTTCTTGCTCCTCTGCTTGTAGTCTTTGAGCCAATTCATGATCAGCCTTAATCTTAGCTTGAATATCATCCCATTCTTCAGTCAAAGCAATATTGGCTTCATCAATCTTTTCTTCTTCAGCCCTGACAATTCTTTCCTCTTCATCAATCTCTGCTTGTATTTTAAGTGCAATCTCTTCATCAAGCTTGAGTTGATCTTTCTTCTTCAAAGGCTTCTCAGGTTCTACCAATATTCCTTTCCCTTTGTCTTGTGATAGACCTTTGTCCTGCAATTGTTGTGAAAATATAGTTGTTGTTGATTCACCTGGCTCTCTGAAAGCAATTCCTTTAGCTTTGGGTTTTGTGCTCTTTAGGTCAGCCAAAGCTTGAGCCAAAGTAATTTCTTCAGTTGTTATTGTTACAGTTGTTGCAGCAGTACTAACTTGAGCAGCATTAACTACTTCTACAACAACATTTTCATTTTGCCCTGGAACAAACACCTCTTCACCATTTAAAGTATCCACATCAAACATCTTTTTGTCATCATCATCTTGAACACTAACGAGGGTAATGTCTTCATCTGCATCAATAGAATTAATCCTTATTGGGATTAAAAGACTTCTTGATGATCTTAGAGTTACTGTTGCTCAGGTGTGTGTTACTACTACTAAGAAAAAGTTAGTGCTGATCATTAACTTTAATGAAAAATATGCTAAGTAGTTAGTACTGCTAGTTCATAGTTAGTATTGCTAGTGTAACTTAGTACTGCTAGTGTATATTAGTACTGCTATTTACTACTGCTAGTATATGTTAGTACTGCTAGAGTAAATTTAGTACTGCTGGTGAAGATTGAAGAAAATATTCTAAGTAGTTACTACTGCTTGTACATAGTTAATGCTGCTAATGTATAAGTTACTACTGCTAGTGTTCAGAGTTAATGCTGCTGGTACAAAGTTACAACTGCTGAAAGATTACAACTACTGAAAGGATAAAGATTGCTCAGAAAAGATAAAGATTGCTTAAAGATCACGATTACTTAGTTGATAAGGATTTTTATTTATTGAATAGATCTTTAAGAATATTCTAAGTTTTTATAGTATATTGTAAATCGACTAGGACTCCTTGGTGTATAAAAGGAGGACCTAGGGCATAGAGTTCTATGTGTAAAAAACAAGTCCATCATAGAGTTGTTCATAGCTTCAAGGTTTTGTAACCCTAATACTAGTTAGAGTATTCATATTAATATATTGAAGCTTTTATTTATTAATTTGTGTGTTCATTAGAATTACTGTTTCATTGGAGATTTCTTCTTATATTAAAGATTAGATTCTGCATAATCTTTAGTATTATCAAACAAAGTTTCTAACATAAGTTGTGTAGGATTTATCTTGCATAGCTAAACGTTATACAAGCTAAGGAATTCAAGATCCATTCAAGTGGGATCAACAAGTGGTATCAGAGCTTGTTGCTTTGAGAAACTTTGCTAATAAGACATGGATCAAGACACAGTACATATGGTTGCTGCATCAAAAGTTCCTATGCTCAAACCAGGTGAGTATGAGCTTTGGAGGATGAGGATGGAACAGTACATCCAGATGGTTGATTATTCTCTATAGGAAGTCATAGAGAATGGTAATGCACCTCCAATAACAAAACTTGTTGAAGGTGTTGAGACTATAATTTCTCCTTCAACTGCTGAAGAAAAGGCACAAAGGAGGTTAGAGCTGAAGGCAAGAAGCACTTTATTGATGGGCATCCCTAATGAACATCAATTGAAGTTTAACTCTATCAAAGATGTCAAGTTATTGCTGCAGGCTATTGAGAAGAGGTTTAGAAGAAATGCTGCTACTAAAAAGACTCAGGGGAATTTTCTAAAGCAGCAATATGAAATTTTTACTACATCTAGCTTAGAGGTATTAGATCAAACCTTTGATAGTATTCAAAAACTTATCAGTCAGTTGGAGATTCATGGTGAAAGTATCTCACAAGATGATGTGAATCAGAAGTTCTTAAGAAGTCTGTCACCATAATGGAACACACATACCATTGTATGGAGGAACATGCCTGAGATAGATACATTAAGCTTGGATGATCTTTATAACAACCTGAAGATCTATGAACCAGTGGTCAAAGGGACATCAAGCTCAAGCTTAAACACACAAAACGTAGCCTTTGTGTCCTCAAACAGCACCAGCAGTATAAATGGAGCAGTTAATACTGCTCATGGTGTTACAACTGCTAGCACTCAAGCTACTGTTGTTAACTCAACAACAATTGATAACTTAAGTGATGCTGTTATCTGTGCTTTCTTTGCAGGTTAACCAAACAGTCTACAACTTGACAATGAGGACTTGCAACAAATTAATCCTGATGATTTAAAACAGATGGACTTGAGGTGGCAGATGGCTATGTTAATAATAAGGGCAAGGAGATTCTTAAAGAACACTGGAAGAAAGCTTATTGTGAATGGTACTGAAACCATTGGGTTTGATAAGTCTAAGGTGGAGTGTTACAACTGCTACAAAAGGGGACACTTTGCAAGGGTGTGTAGGGCTCTAAGGAACCAAGAAAACAGGAATAGGGAGAACACAATAAGGATTGTGCCAGTGGAGACAACTACTTCTAATGCTTTGATCTCATGTGATGGTCTTGGTGATTATGATTAGAGTGATCAAGCAGAAGAAGGTCCAACTAACTTTGCACTCATTGCTTACTCTTCTACAAGTTCTAACTCTGAGGTATCTACTGATTCAAACTGATTATCATCTTGTTTGGAAAATGTTAAAATTCTTAAAGAACAAAATGAACAACTATTAAAAGACTTAAGGACATCAAAGATAAATGTTATTACTTATAAAACAGGTTTAGAGTCTGTAGAAGCAAGACTTCTAGTTTATAAGAAAAATAAGTTTGTTTATGAAGAAGATATCAAGCTCTGAAAACGTGAGATTTATTTAAAAGAAGTAGCCATTACAGAGCTTAGGAGAAAGTTAGAACTGGCTCAAAAACAAAAAGATGAAATTCAGCTAACAGTAGAAAAATATAAGAATTCATCTAAAAGCTTAAGCAAATTAATAAACTATCAGATAGTCGATAAGTGCAAAACAGGTTTAGGGTATAATGTTGTTCCACCTCCCTATACAGGAAACTTTATGCCTCCAAAACCTGATTTGTCATTCTCTGGTCTAGAAGAATTTATGAATGAGCCTATAGTTAGTGAGTCTGTAGTTAAGAAGCCTATAGTTGAGACTAGTGAAGCTAAGGCTAGTGCAGACAAGCCTAAGGCAGTTAAGAAGAATAATGGTGCTCCAATTATTGAGGATTGGGTGTCTAATAGTCAGGAAGACGATGTGCCTCAGGCTAAGAAAGAGAAGAAAATAGTTAAGTCCAGTTTTGCTAAAATAGAGTTTGTTAAATCTAAAGAGCAAGTAAAATCTCCTAGGAAAACTATTAATCATGTTAATCAAAATAGACGAAACACTCATACTCCTAGAGGCAATCAAAGAAACTGGAATAATATGATGTCTTAGAGACTAGGAAGTAATTTTAAGATGTTTAACAAGGCTTGTTATGTATGTAGAAGTTTTGATCACCTGTAGTATAATTGTGATAACCATCAGAGACAGTTTAATAATAAAAAGATGATAAAACCAGTATGGAACTATACTCAAAGGGTGAATCACCAGAATTTTTCAAGAATGACTCACCTCAGTCCTAAGAGGAACATGGTTCCAAAAGTAGTATTAATGAGGCCTGGTCTAGTATCACTTACTACTGCTAGACCAGTTAATAATGCTCAACCCAAATCAACAGTGAATAGTACAAGACTAATGACAAATGTTTTTAATAAAGCACATTTAACTGTTAGAAGACCGATTAACAACAAAACAACAACTAAAAATAGTAATTTTAATCAGGGTGTTAATACTAAAAATGTTAATACTGCTAGACAAAAGCAGTAGTTAATACTGCTAAGCCAAAAGCAGTACTTAATGCTGTTAAGGGAAACCAGGTTAATGCTGTTAAGGCCTCAGCTTGTTGGGTTTGGAAACCAAAGACTAAATTAATAGACCATATTTCTAAACACAACAGTGCATCAACCATTCTAAAAAGGTTTGATTATATTGATGCACAAGGCAGATCCAAGTCAGTGATGGCTTGGGTCCCCAAAAGAGACTAATTTTCTTACCACATGTGCAGGGCAATCCACAAATGGATTTATAGGACCAAGGAGTGATTGACAGTGGATGCTCAAGGCACATGACAGGGAACATGTCCTATCTTACTGACTTTGAAGAAATTGTATGTGAAGGATATGTTGCCTTTGGGGTAACCCCAAAGAGGGAAAGTCAAAGGAAGAGGTACAGTAAAATAGTAATTAGATTTGAGAATGTGTATTTTGTAGAGAATTATAGTTTAACTCTTTAGTGTCTCCAAATGTAGTGAACAAAAGAATAGGTGTTCTCTTGATTGACTTCTGATGTATTGTTTTATCTCCAAACTTTAAGTTAACTGATGAAAGTCATGTTTTACTTAAAGTTCCTAGAAAGAACAATATGTATAGTGTTGATTTAAAGAATATTGTTCCTAAAGGAGGTCTAACTTGTCTCTTTGCAAAAGCCACATCTGATGAATCTAAACTTTGGCATAGGAGGCTTGGACACATAAATTTCAAAACTATGAATAAACTGGTTAAGGGAAATCTTGTAAGAGGTTTACCTTTAAAACTTTTTGAAAATAATCAAACCTGTGTTGCTTGTCAAAAGGGAAAGCAACATAGAGCTTCTTGTAAGTCCAAAACAGTAAGTTCAATCAGCCAACCTTTACATATGTTGCACATGGATTTGTTTGGTCCAACATTTGTAAAAAGCTTAATGAAAAAGATGTATTGCCTAGTTGTCACAGATGATTACAGTAGGTTTAGTTGGGTTTTCTTTCTAGCTACTAAGGATGAGACTAGTGGCATTCTTAAGTCCTTTATAACTGGAGTAGAAAATCTAATAGATCAAAGGGTTAAGGTAATTAGGTGTGACAATGAAACTGAGTTCAAGAATAAGGAGATGAATCAGTTTTGTAAGAGAAAATGTATTAAGAGAGAATTTAGTGTAGCTAGAACTCCTTAACAAAATAGAGTAGCTAAGAGGAAAAATAGAACACTAATTGAGGCTGCTGGACAATGCTAGCTGATTCTAAGCTACCTACAACTTTTTGGGCTGAAGCAGTTAATACTGCTTGCTATGTGCAAAATAGAGTATTAGTAACTAAGCCTCATAACAAGACCCCTTATAAACTTTTTCTTGGTAGAAAACTAGCTTTAGGCTTTATGAGACCATTTGGGTGTCCTGTTACAATTCTCAATACCATAGATCACTTAGGCAAGTTTGATGGTAAGGCTGGTGAAGGATTCTTTGTTGGGTACTCAATTAATAGTAAAGCATTTAGAGTATTCAACAGTAAAACAAGGATATTTTAAGAGAACATGCATGTCCAATTTAGTGAGAATACACCTAATATTGCAAGAAATGGACTAAATTAGCTTTTTGATATTGATGCACTAACAAAGTCAATGAATTATAATCCAGTTATTGCATGAAATCAGTCTAATGGTAATACAGATACAAAAGCATGTGATGATGCAGGTAAAGCTAGAATGGAGACAGTACCTAGCAAAGATTACATTCTGCTACCATTGTAGCCTTCTGATCTACCATTCTCTCAAAATTCAATGAGTTCTCCTAATGTTGGATTCAAACCTTCAAGAGATAATGAAAAGAAGGTTACTAAAGAACCAGGTGGTGATTCAAGTAATGATCAAGAGAAAGAGGATGATAATGTTAACAGCAATAACAATGTTAATATTGCTAGTGATGGAAACAACACTAACAATGTTAATGCTGTTAGTTTAACTGTTAATGTTGCTGGCATAGAAGTTAATGTTGTTGGTACAAAAACAAGCATTGAACTTCCAGATGATCCTAATATGCCTGAATTAGAAGATATTATTTATTCAGATGATGATGAAGATGTTGGTGCAGAGGCTGACATGAACAATTTGGATGCATTTATGCCTGTCAGTCCTATTCCAACTACAAGAATACACAAAGATCATCCAGTTGAACAAATTATTAAAGACTTGAATTTAGCACCTCAAACAAGAAGAATGACAAAGAATTCGGAAGAACATGGTTTGTTTAGTTCAGTTCAACAAAGAACAAACCATAAAGACTTTCAAAATTGCTTGTTTGCTTGATTTTTATCACAAGAAGAACCCAAAAAGGTAATTCATGCACTAAAGGATCCAAGCTGGATAGAGGCTATGCAGGAAGAGCTTCTACAAATCAAGCTACAAGAAGTTTGGACCCTGGTGGATTTACTAAATTTCAAAAGGCCCATAGGTACTAAATGGGTTTACAAGAACAAAAAGGATGAAAGAGGCATTATGATAAAGAACAAAGAAAGATTGGTTGCTCAAGGGTACACACAAGAAGAAGGGACTGACTATGATGAAGTCTTTTCCCATGTTTCCAGAATTGAAGCAATTAGGCTATTCTTAGCCTATGCCTCATTTAAAGACTTTGTGGTGTACCAGATGGATGTTAAGAGTGCTTTTCTTTATAGTAAGATTAAAGAGGAAGTCTATGTTTGTCAACCACTAGGATTTGAAGATCCAGACTTCCCTGGCAGAGTATACAAAGTAGAAAAGGCACTTTATGGACTGCATCAAGCTCCAAGAGCTTGGTATGAAACCTTGTCAACTTATTTGTTGGACAATGGGTTTAAGAGAGGAAAGATAGACAAGACTTTGTTTATCAGAAGGGACCAAGGTGATATTTTGTTAGTTCAAGTGTATGTAGATGATATCATATTTGGCTCTACAAAGAAGTCATTATGCACAGAGTTTAAGAAGATGATGCATAAGAAGTTTCAAATGAGTTATATGGGTAAACTCACATTCTTCTTAGGATTGCAAGTAAAGAAAAAGGAGGATGGGATTTTTATCAGTCAAGACAAGTATGTGACTGGGATTTTGAAGAAATTTGGTTTTACTGATGTCAAGACAGCAAGCACACCTATGGAAACTCAAAAGCCTTTGCTCAAGGATGAAGATGGTGAAGAAGTAGATGTTCATTTATATAGATCAATGATTGGTTCATTGATGTATCTTACTTCTTTAAGACCTGATATTATGTTTGTAGTGTGCGCTTATGCAAGATACCAAGTCAACCCAAAAGTGTCACATCTTCATGCTGTGAAAAGAATTTTTAGATACTTAAAAGGTCAACCTAAATTGGGCCTTTGGTATCCAAAAGATTTACCTTTTGATTTGGTAGCATACACTGATAGTGATTATGCTGGAGCAAGCTTGGATAGGAAGTCCACAACAGGAGGTTGTCAATTCCTTGGGTGTAGATTGATTTCATGGCAATACAAGAAGCAGACTGTGGTTGCTAATTCTACAACAGAGGCTAAATATGTAGCTACTTCAAGTTGTTGTGGTTAAGTGCTTTGGATTCAAAATCAATTTCTTGATTATGGGTATAACTTTATGCATTGTTAAGAACCCTGTTTTTCATTCAAAAACAAAGCACATTGAGATTAGACATTACTTTATCAGGGATTCCAATGAAAAGAAGCTAATTTAAATGATCAAGATTCATACTGACAAGAATGTTGCAGATTTGCTTACAAAAGCATTTGATGTAAGTAGATTTCAATATTTGATTGCTAGTATTGGAATGCTCAATCTTTAAAGTCTTGATTAAGAGAATGGTGAGGTAAAAAGAATTGAGAGAGTTGGTGAGAATAAAAATAGAAAGAGAGTTTATGAGAATAAAAACGGAAAAAGAGATGAGTGATAAAAACAAACAAGATGATTTGGTGAGTAAAAGAATTGAGAGAATTTGTGAGTTGAAAAACAGAAAGAGAGTTGTGTGAGATAAAAATAGATTGAGTGATTTGGTGAGAAAAATAATTAAGAGAAGTGCTGAGTTGAAAAACAAAAAGAGACTTGTTTAAAAACAGAAAGAGAGAATTGTAAGTAAAAAGAATTGAGAGAAATCAAAAACAGACAAAGAGATTTTATGAGCTAAAATGTTAATTTTATGATAGAAAAGCTTATTAGAATGGAATTGGAGTTAATACTGATGATTCAAAGTTAATGATGTTAGGCACAAACTTACTGCTGCTAAGGAAAGTTAATGCTGCTAGGCACAAACTTACTGCTGCTAGGGAAAGTTAATGCTGCTAGGCATAAACTTACTACTACTAGGGAAAGTGAATGCTGCTAGGCACAAACTTACTGCTACTAGGAAAACTTAATGCTGCTAGGCACAAACTTACTGATGTTGGGGAAAGTTAATGCTGCTAGGCATAAACTTACTACTGTTGTTGAAAGTTAATGCTGTTAGTCATAACTTACAACTGCTGGTGAACGTTAATGCTGTTGACGGTAGTTTCATAAATACTTTGATTAAGGGTTTCATTCACTTATTTAATCGATTTCATTTAATCATATACTCTCTAATCAAAAACCCTAACTCAATTTCATCATTCATCATCAAAACCCAACACAATGACGACCCTACAGTTTGCTGATACTCACAATTTAGTCACATTTTTTGCTAAACCCACTAAAAGTGAGGGGTTTGAACAAATTGTTGATTTTCTGAATGCACGTACCATTAAGTATGCTTTAACCGTTAATCCCACTATATATACTTCGTGTATTGAACAATTTTAGGCTACTGTCAAGGTGAAAACGGTCAATGGGGAACAACAGTTACAAGCCCTAGTGGATGGGAAGAAGATTATCATAACTGAAGCAACTGTAAGAAGAGATCTTTAATTGGGATGACGAGGAAGGTACGAATTGCTTGCCTAATGCTATAATTTTTGAAGAACTTACAAGAATAGGGTATGAAAAACTTTCACAAAAGCTAACTTTCTATAAGGCATTCTTTTCCCCTCAATGGAAATTTCTTATTCATACTATTCTACAATGCCTAAGTGCTAAGACTACTGCATGGAATGAGATTAGTAGCACTATGGCTTCTGCAATTATCTGTTTAGCCACAAACCAAAAGTTCAGCTTTTCCAAGTATATTTTTGAAAGCATGGTGAAGAACTTGGATAACGCTGGTAAATTCTTGATGTGTCCAAGGTTTATACAAGTCTTTGAATAATCAATTGGAGGGGATGTCAAGTCACAAGAGGATTTATGTTACACCCTCTCACACAAAGAATATTTTTGCTAACATGAGAAGGCAAGGAAAATACTTTTCTAGAAGGGAAACACCCTTATTTCCAACTATGGTGGTTCAGGCTCAAGAAGAAATGGGTGAAGGTTCAGAAGTGCCAACTGATCCCCATTATACACCCATCATTACTCAACCTTCATCATCTCAACCTCAAAGGAAACAAAAATCTAGGAGGCCTAAGGAGAAGGACACTCAGGTACCTCAGTCTAGTGTTCCTAGTGATCCTACAAATGTAGCAGATGAGGCTGTCAATGAGGAGCCTAGTATGCAACTTAAGGAATTGATGGATTTTTGTACCAAATTGCAACAAAGAGTGCTTGACCTAGAAAACACAAAGACTGCTCAAGCTCAGGAGATTACAACTTTAAAGAAGAGAGTCAAGAAGTTAGAGAAGAAAGAAGGGTCAAGAACTTATAAACTCAAAAGATTATACAAGGTTGGTAGATCTACAAGAGTAGTTTCCTCTGAAGAAGCTAGTTTAGGTGATCGGGAGGATGCATCCAAACAGGGGAGGAAAATTGATGACATTGATAAAGATGCAGAGATTACATTAGTTGATGAAACTCAGGGGAGGTATGAAGATGAAGATATGTTTGGGGTAAATGACTTAGATGGTGATGAGGTGGTTGTTGAAAGTGAAGTTACTGATAAAACTGGTGAGAAGAGAAATATTGTTGAGTAAGCAGTTGCTGTGACTGATGTTGTTACAATTCCAATTAGTGCTGCTATAATAACTAATGTTGAAATTACTTTGGCTCAAACACTGGCAGAGTTGAAGAGTGCAAGACCCAAGACAAAAGGGGTTGTTATGCAAGAGCCAAGTGAATCAACTCCAACAATATCTTTACAACTACTATCACAGGTTAAGGGTCAAGGTTCAAAGGATAAGGGTAAAGCAAAGATGATAGAAGCAGATAAGCCTTTGAAGAAGAAAGATCAGATTAAGTTTGATGAAGAAGAAGCTTTAAGGCTACAAGCAAAGTTTGATGAAGAAGATAGGCTTGCAAGGGAGAAAGCTCAACAAGTAGAAGAAGCCAAGATTACTTGGGATGACATTCAAGTAAAGATAGATGCTGACTATCAACTGGCTGAAAGATTGCAGGCATAAGAACAACATGATTTAACAATTGAAGAGAAGTCTGCTTTGTTTGTACAACTCTTGGAGAAAAGAAGAAAGCACTTTGCAGCTAAGAGAGCAGAAGAAAAGAGAAATAAACCACCTATAAGAGCTCAACAAAGGAGTATTATGTGTACTTACCTAAAGAATATGGCAGGATGGAAGCCCAAAGACTTGAAGAGCAAGTCCTTTGCAAATATTCAAGAATTGTTTGACAAAGCTATGAAAAGGGTAAACACATTTGTAGATATGGACACAGATTTGGTTGAAGGTAGTGAAGTAAGAGCAGAAGGCAGTGAGACAAGAGAAGAAAGTAGTTCAAAAAGAGCAGGAGATGAGCTAGAACAAGAGAATGCAAAGAAGCAGAAGATGGATGATGATCAAGAAGCAGCTAAGATGAAAGAGCTCATAGAAATTGTTCCTGATGAAGAGGAAGTAGCAGTTGATGCAATACCTTTAGCTACTAAGCCTCTAAGCATTGTTGACTGGAAGATTGTTAAAGAAGGAAAGGTCATCTACTATCAAATTATAAGAGCTGATGGAAGTTTTAAGAGGTACTCAGCCTTTATTCAGATGCTTAGAAGCTTTGACAGGGAAGATTTAGAAACTCTATGGAAATTGGTTAAAGCTAAGCATGGATATACAAGGCCATAAGAGGGCTATGAGAGAGTGTTATGAGGTGATCTAAAGACAATGTTTGAACATCATGTAGAAGATGCAGTGTAGAGGAATCTACAGGAAAACAAAGTGTTGGTTTGGAAGCTATTTGATTCTTATGGAGTACACTTTGTGAGGTTTCAAAGTATGCATGTCTTTATGTTGGTAGAGAAGAGATATCCCCTTACACCTGCTACAATCACAGATATGCTAAATAAGAAGCTGTAAGCTGATCATTTGAATAAAATGTGTTGTTAGCTTCTAAAGCTCATCACAAACAAACTCAAGAATCAATGAGGTGTTTGGAAGCATCCTCCTAGTGATTAATGAAACTTTTAATGAAGAAACTTGATGATTTTAAAGATAAATATCAAGTTTAGGATAGGATTTTTGGGATTAAAAGACTTCTTGATGATCTTAGAGTTACTGCTGCTTAGGTGTGTATTACTACTGCTAAGCAAAAGTTAGTGCTGATCATTAACTTTAATGAAAAATATGCTAAGTAGTTAGTACTGCTAGTTTCTACTGCTAGTGTAAGTTACTACTGCTAGTGTATATTAGTACTGTATGTTTCGGGTTTAATCCCAAGCAAAACCCGAGCCCGGGTCCTAGTTAAATATCCCGCGCGTCATTTAACGCAACGGGGTATATAAACTCTTTTCTATTTAGAAAAGAGTTAGTTATTCATTCTAAAATAATTTCCCTTTTCCTAAACTCTCTCATCTCTCTCTCTTTTCTTTCTCCCTCTACAAAACAACTCACTCTCTTTCTCTTTTCTAGATCAAATTCGTGTATGATATATATGTTATGAAGTGGTAGTCGGGATCCTACAATTGGTATCACTGGGTCCATGATGTCGTTTTCAATGTCAGCAATCAACTTGTGATTCTGACAGCATATGTATTGACCCGGTTTCTACCTTAAGTTGTGTGGAGGGCTTCTTTATTTACACTCTTTATCCATACATTTCTTTTTCATTCTTCAACGCCTTCAATGCTTACCAGGACGTCATTACTAACACCTTGTTGTGATTGTTCCAGTGTTAGCTTAAACTTAGTCGGTATTATTCCCCAATACATTCATCTCCAATCATACCTAAGGACTGGCTATTCTAACTTTGGATTTAATCCTTGGGTAGTATCCCCCCAATTCTGGATTGATTCATAGGATTGATTCCTAAACACTAACCACCTTATGACTCAAAATCGTCATGAAATTAAGAGTTGTTGGTAAAAGAATCGAACCATAAAACCTTTTCTTCAGCACCTTGAGTCGAATAGATCATATTTTAATTACATTTTCTCCCCTTATTTTAAATAATAAACACTTATTTTTTTATTTGAAATACCTTTGGATTAAAAATAAGTCTTGAAAATCTGAGGGAGAAAATAATATCAGCATGAATGGTTTGGAACATTAGAATGGTGTTTGAAACATAAGAATTGTCGTTGTTGATGTATCCAAAAAACATTAAACTTTGTTTTACCGAAAAACTCCCCCTCAAAAATAGGAGGGCAATGAAAAATTGTTGTCTTTTGAGAAAACATTGTGAGAGATGGATGTGTTGAACACACAATTTTGAAAACTTATGACTGTCATCGAGAATTTCTTGAAAAAATATGTTCAACTTTAAAAAACAATCAAATGTTAGAGGACTTAACCTTCTAACGCTAAGGGTAAAGCGCACTGATACGTACACAATCCTTTTTCTTGAGCTAAAAACATTGAATAGTCTTGTAAGAACAAGCTCAAGACCGAGAAACGTTAATTTTTCTTGTTGTTGAGGATAAGTTATAAACTTCCTTTAATTTGAAGTCACGGGTTATGTACTCGATATTGCCACATAAGCCAATTTAAAAATTAGAAATGACATGTTTTGAAACTATTTGAAAACTCTCGCTCGAACTTCATTTACACACCCGTGTCAATGTTAATCGACATTTCTAAGCACATAAATGTTATCGATTCTAAGAGACATGTCGAGAAGAATCTTTTTGGAAATTTTCTATTTTTGTGATTTTGTATTTATTTACCTGTTGTCCTTAGCATTGCTATATGATGATGGAATTAAGTAATTCAACTCTTGTCCGTGATGTAAGCAGTCTTGACTGAAGAGGAACAACTTTTGTAACCAGCTTTGAACTTGACGGTTCATTGCTGTGGTCATGAATTCCAAGTTTGAACGGTTATGAGCAGAAGTCATTTGATGAAGAACAAGGCCTGAGCTGATGTGAACAAACGTCATTTGAACATTGAGGAACGGGGCCAGAATTGTTATTTTCAGCAGACGCCATCTATGTAGCTCATCTTTTGTGAAACCATTCTGGCACTAGTTTCTTAGATATCAACATTTTTTGCAATCACACTCTGAGATTTTCCTGCTTTGCATTGTATAGTGCATCTGCATTTAAGTAAATTCTTTGTTGCTTTTGACCATTGAATGATGTACCTGCACTTAAATCCAGAGTTTGTTTGCATGCATAAATATGAGGGATATCTATATTTGAACCATGTGTGGGTTCACTGTCAACCTTGCCCATGCAAGAGTTGAATAACTTTCATTTGAGTAACCCACACCTAAGAGAACATTACTAAAGATTGTACCCGTTGGATCCATTTAAACTAGGTCTAGAAGGTGTCCGTTTGTGTCCATTTGTATTCTGATGGACATTTTCGTTTCTATCCACCATTTCAATGCTTATTGTATTCTCATATACTCCTTAAAGTAACTCTTGGGTTTTTCTGATTAGTGCTTATCTGATGCAACGTTTCTTATGGGTGTTGCAACAGATTTGTTACGTTTTCTCTTTGGTTTTACTACCACTAATAGGCACTACTTAATGGCTTTTTAAGTTCTAGCATTCACGTCATTCAAGTATCTAGAAACACAAGCATCATGATTAGAATTAAACACACATTATTCTCTTAAAGTCCAAAGAGTTCTCCTGATGATGGATTCAAACCTTCAGGAGATGATAAAAAGAAGATTACTGAAGAACTAGGAAAAAAAGGTGGTGATTCAAGTAAAGATAGTGAATGTAGTGATCAAGAAAAGAAAGATAATGTTAACAGCACTAACAATGTTAATGCTGCTAGCACAAATGAAGTTAATGTTGTTGGGGGGAAAACAAGCATTGAACTTCTAGATGATCTAAATATGCCTGAATTAGAAGATATTGTTTATTCAGATGATGATGAAGATGTTGGTGTAGAGGCTGACATGAACAATTTGGATGCAATTATGCCTGTCAGTCATATTCCAACTACAAGAATACATAAAGATCATCCAGTTGAACAAATTATTAGAGACTTGAATTCAGCACCCCAAACAAGAAGAATGATAAAGAATTTGGAAGAACATGGTTTGTTTAGTTCAGTTCAGTAAAGAACAAACCATAAAGACTTTCAAAATTGCTTGTTTGCTTGCTTTTTATCACAAGAAGAACCCAAAAAGGTAATTCATGCATTAAAGGATCTAAGTTGGATAGAGGCTATGCAGGAAGATCTTCTACAATTCAAGCTACAAGAAGTTTGGACTTTAGTAGATTTACCAAATTGAAAAAGGGCTATTGGCACTAAATGGGTCTTTAGGAATAAAAAAGATGAAAGAGGAATTGTGATTAAAAACAAAGCAAGGTTGGTTATTCAAGGGTACACACAAGAAGAAGGGATTGACTATGATGAAGTCTTTGCCCCTGTTGTAAGAATTGAAGCAATTAGGCTATTCTTAGCCTATGCCTCATTTAAAGACTTTGTGGTGTACCAGATGGATGTCAAGAGTGCTTTTTTATGGTAAGATTGAAGAGGAAGTCTATGCTTGTCAAACACCAAGATTTGAAGATCCAGACTTCCCTGACAGAGAATACAAAGTAGAAAAGGAACTTTATGGACTGCATCAAGCTCCCAAAGCTTGGTATGAAACCTTGTCAACTTATTTGTTAGACAATGGGTTTTAAAGAGGAAATATAGACAAGACTTTGTTTATCAGAAGGGACAAAGGTGATATTTTGTTAGTTCAAGTATAAGTAGATGATATCATATTTAGCTCTACAAAGAAGTCATTATGCACATAGTTTGAGAAGATGATGCATAAGAAGTTTCAAATGAGTTTTATGGGTGAACTCACATTCTTCTTAGGACTGCAAGTAAAGCAAAAGGAGGATGAGATTTTTATCAGTCAAGACAAGTATATGACTGAGATTTTGAAGAATTTTTTTTTATGTCAAGACAGCAAGCACACATATGGAAACTCAAAAGCCTTTGCTCAAGGATAAAGATGGTGAAGAAGTGGATGTTCATTTATATAGATCAATGATTGGTTCATTATTGTATCTTACTTCTTCAAGACCCGATATTATGTTTGTAGTGTGTGCTTGTTCAAGATACCAAGTCAACCCAAAAGTGTCACATCTTCATGCTGTGAAAAGAATTTTTAGGTACTTAAAAGGTCAACCAAAATTGGGCCTTTGGTATCCAAAAGATTCACCTTTTAATTTGGTAGCATAGTGATTATGCTGGAGCAAGCTTGGATAGGATGTCCACAACAGGAGGTTGTCAATTTCTTGGATGTAGATTGATTTCATGGCAGTGTAAGAAGCAGACTATGGTTGCTAATTCCACAATAGATGCTGAATATGTAGCTGTTTCAAGTTGTTGTGGCCAAGTGCTTTGGATTCAAAATAAATTGCTTGATTATAGGTATAACTTTATGCACACAAAGATCTATATTGTTAATGAGAGTACTATATGCATAGTTAAGAACCCTGTTTTTCATTAAAAACAAAGCACATTCAGATTAGACATCACTTTATTAGAGATTCCAATGAAAAGAAGCTAATTCAAATGATCAAGATTCATACTGACAAGAATGTTGCATATTTGCTTACAAAAGCATTTGATGTAAGTAGATTTCAATATTTGATTGCTAGTATTGGAATGCTCAATCTTTAAAGTCTTGATTATGAAAATGGTAAGGTAAAAGAATAGAGAGAATTGGTGAGAATAAAAATGGAAAGAGTGATGTGTGATAAAAATAGACAGAGTGCTTTGGTGAGTAAAAGAATAAATAGAATTGGTGAGAATAAAAACAAAAAGAGAGATGTGTGATAAAAACATATAGAGTGATTTGGTGAGTAAAAGAATAAAGAGAATTTGTGAGATGAAAAACAGAAAGAGAGCTGTATGAGATAAAAACAGATAGTGTGATTTGGTGAAAAAAAAATTGAGAGAAGTGGTGAGTTGAAAAACAGAAAGAGAGTTGTTTAAAAACAGAAAGAGAGAAATGTGAGTAAAAAGAATTGAGAGAAATCAAACACAGACAGAGAGATTTTGTGAGCTAAAATGTTAATTTAATGATGGAAAAGTTGATTAGAATGGAATTGGAGTTAATACTAGTGATTGAAAGTTAATGCTGCTAGGCATAAACTTATTGCTGCTAGGGAAAGTTAATGCTGCTAGGCATAAACTTACTGCTGCTAGGGAAAGTTAATGCTGCTAGGCATAAACTTACTGCTGCTAGGGAAAGTTAATGCTGCTAGGCATAAACTTACTGCTGCTGGGAAGTTAATGCCACTAGGCATAAACTTACTATTGCTGTTGAAAGTTAATGCTGCTAGGCATAACTTACAACTGCTGGTGAACGTTAATGCTGTTGAGGGTAGTTTTATAAATACTTCGATTAAGGGTTTCATTCACTCATTTAATCGATTTTATTCAATTATATACTCTCTAATCACAAACCCTAACTTAATTTCATCATTCATCATCAAAACCCAACATAATGACGACCCTACAGTTTGCTGATACTCATAATTTAGTCGCGTTTTTGGGTAAACCTGTTGAAAGTGGGGGGTTTAAACAAGTTGTTGATTTTTTGAATGCACACACCATAAAGTATGCTTTAACCGTTAATCCTACTATATATACTTCATGTATTGAACAATTTTGGGCTACTGTCAAGGTGAAAATGGTCAATAGGGAACAACAGTTACAAGCCCTGGTGAATGGGAAGAAGATAGTTGTTACTGAAGCATCTATTAGAAGAGACCTTCAATTGGACGATGAGGAAGGTATAGATTGCTTGCCTAATGCTACCATTTTTCAAGACCTTACAAGAATGGGGTATGAAAAACTTTCACAGAAGCTAACTTACTACAAGACATTCTTTCCCCTTAATGGAAATTTCTTATTCATACTATTTTGCAATGCCTAAGTGCTAAGACTACTGCATGGAATGAATTTAGTAGCACTATAGCTTCTGCAATTATCTGTTTAGCCACAAACCAAAAGTTTAACTTTTCAAAGTATATTTTGGAAAGCATGGTGAAGAACTTGGATAATGCTGGTAAATTCTTGATGTATCCAAGGTTTATACAATTCTTTTTGGATAATCAATTGGAGGGGATGTCAAGTCACAAGAGGATTTATGTTACACCCTCTCACACAAAGAAGATTTTTGCTAACATGAGAAGGCAAGGAAAAGACTTTTTTTGGAAGGGAAACACCCTTATTTCCAACCATGGTGGTTCAAGCTCAAGAAGAAATGGGTGAAAGTTTAGCAATGCCAACTAATCCCTATCACACACCCATCATTACTCAACCATCACCATCTTAACCTCAAAGGAAACAAAAATCTAGGCAGCCTAAGGAGAAGGACACTCAGGTACCTCAGTCTAGTGTTCCTAGTGATCCTACAAATATAGCAGATAAGGCTGTCAATGATGAGCCTAGTATGCAACTTTAGGAATTGATGGATTTTTGTACCAAATTGCAACAAAGAGTGTTTGACCTGGAGAACACAAAGACTGCTCAAGCTCAGGAGATTACAAGTTTAAAGAAGAGAGTCAAGAAGTTAGAGAAGAAAGGAGGGTCAAGAACTCATAAACTCAAAAGATTATACAAGGTTGGTAGATCTGCAAGAATAGTTTCCTCTGATGACGCTAGTTTGGGTGATCATGAGGATGCATCTAAACAAGGGAGAAAAATTGATGACATTGATAAAGATGCAAAGATTACATTAGTTGATAAAACTTAAGGGAGGTATGGAGATGAAGATATGTTTAGGGTAAATGACTTAGATGGTGATGAGGTGGTTGTTAAAAGTAAAGTTACTGATAAAGCTGGTGAGAAGAGAAATATTGTTGAGGAAGCAGTTGTTGTGACTGATGCTGTTACAATTCCAGTTAGTGCTGCTACAATAACTAATGTTGAACTTACTTTGGCTCAAACACTGGCAGAGTTGCAGAGTGCAAGACCCAAGACAAAAGGGGTTGTTATGCAAGAGCCAAGTAAATCAACTCCAACAATATCTTTACAACTACCATCACAGGTTAAGGGTCAAGGTTCAAAGGATAAGGGTAAAGAAAAGATGATAGAACCAGAGAAGCCTTTGAAGAAGAAAGATCAGATTAAGTTTGATGAAGAAGAAGCTTTAAGGCTATAAGAAAAGTTTGATGAAGAAGATAGGCTTGCAAGGGAGAAAGCTCAACAAGTAGAAGTAGCCAACATTGCTTGGGATGACATTCAAGCAAAGATAGATGTTGACTATCAACTGGCTGAAAGATTACAGGCACAAGAACAACAGGAGTTGACAATTGAAGAAAAGTCTACTTTATTGTACAACTCTTGGAGAAAAGAAAGAAACACTTTGCTACAAAAAGAGCAAAAGAAAAGAGGAACAGGCCACCTAAAAGATCTCAACAAAGGAGTGTGTACTTACCTGAAGAATATGGCAGGATGGAAGCCCAAAGACTTAAAGAACAAGTCCTTTGCCAATATTTAAGAATTATTTGACAAAGCTTTCAAGAGGGTAAACACCTTTGTTGACTTCAGAACAGAGTTAGTGGAAGGCACTAAAATGGAAGAAAGTTCTAAGAAAGCAAAAGTAATGGAAGAAAATAGTTCAAAAAGAGCAGGAGATGAGCTAGAACAAGAGAAGGCAAAGAAGCAGAAGGTGGATGATGATCAAGAAGCAGCTAAGATGAAAGAGCTCATAGAAATTGTTCCTGATGAAGAGGAAGTAGCAGTTGATGCAATACCTTTAGCTACTAAGCCTCTAAGCATTGTTGACTGGAAGATTGTTAAAGAAGGAAAGATCATCTACTATCAAATTATAAGAGCTGATGGAAGTTTTAAGAGGTACTCAGCCTTTATTCAGATGCTTAGAAGCTTTGACAGGGAAGATTTAGAAACTCTATGGAAATTGGTTAAAGCTAAGCATGGATATACAAGGCCATAAGAGGGCTATGAGAGAGTGTTATGAGGTGATCTAAAGACAATGTTTGAACATCATGTAGAAGATGCAGTGTAGAGGAATCTACGGGAAAACAAAGTGTTGGTTTGGAAGCTATTTGATTCTTATGGAGTACACTTTGTGAGGTTTCAAAGTATGCATGTCTTTATGTTGGTAGAGAAGAGATATCCCCTTACACCTGCTACAATCACAGATATGCTAAATAAGAAGCTGTAAGCTGATCATTTGAATAAAATGTGTTGTTAGCTTCTAAAGCTCATCACAAACAAACTCAAGAATCAATGAGGTGTTTGGAAGCATCCTCCTAGTGATTAATGAAACTTTTAATGAAGAAACTTGATGATTTTAAAGATAAATATCAAGTTTAGGATAGGATTTTTGGGTTCTTGATGATCTTAGAGTTACTGCTGCTTAGGTGTGTATTACTACTGCTAAGCAAAAGTTAGTGCTGATCATTAACTTTAATGAAAAATATGCTAAGTAGTTAGTACTGCTAGTTCATAGTTAGTACTGCTAGTGTAACTTAATACTGCTAGTGTATATTAGTACTGCTAGTTACTACTGCTAGTATATATTAGTACTGCTAGAGTAAAGTTAGTACTGCTGGTGAAGATTGAAGAAAATATTCTAAGTAGTTACTACTGCTTGTACACAGTTAATGTTGTTGGTGTATAAGTTACTACTACTAGTGTTCAGAGTTAATGCTGCTGGTACAAAGTTACAACTGCTGAAAGATTACAATGCGCTAAAAAGGATAAAGGACTGCTCATGAAAAGATAAAGATTGCTTAAAGATCACGATTAATTAGTTGATAAGGATTGTTATTTATAAAATAGATCTTTAAGAATATTCTAAGTTTTTGTAATATATTGTAAATCTACTAGGACTCTTTGGTGTATAAAAGGAGGGCCTAGGGCATAGAGTTCTATGTGCCAAAAATGAGTCATTCATAGAGTTGTTCATAGCTTTCTAGGTTTTATAACCCTAATACTAGTTAGAGTATTCGTATTAATATATTGAAGCTTTTGTTTGTTAATTTGTGTGTTCACTAGAATTACTGTTTCATTAAAGAATGATTCTTATATTAAAGATTAGATTCCGCATAATCTTTAGTATTATCAAACAAAGTTTCTAACATAAGTTATGTAGGATTTATCTTGCATAACTAAACCTTACACAAGCTAAGGAATTCAAGATCCATTCAAGTGGGATCAACAATCCTCCTCCCCTGTTTGGATGCATCTTCACCCAAATTTTCTTCATCACTAGAGGATTCTACCTTAGCTGTAGCACCAACCTTTCTTAATCTTTTTAGCCTATGAGTTCTTGACTTCTATTTCTGTTCAAGCTTCTTGACCTTCTTTTCAAACTAGCAATCTCATTAGCTTGAGTGGTCTTTGTCTTCTCCAAATCAAGAACCTTCTTTTGTTAACTCGGTACATAGTTCCATCAATTCATTTTAGTTTAAGTCTATTCCTCTTCACTTCGAAGTGTTTTACCTATTCGAGAGTGGAATCATTGGAAAGTTTAGATACCTTCTCAAACCTAGTTTGAGCAATAGTATCTCCCATGGTTTTTGGCACCTGGGACCACCACCTGAAGTAGTTCCTAGGGAACTAGATTCATTAGGTGTTGCCTTGGATCGGGTCTTAGTTATGTTACCACTGTCCTGCTCTGCTTCTAAGCTAGAAGCAGTAGTGGCAGCCCTCACCAAACTGTCACCCAACTCCTTATGGACAGCCTCATCTGCAACATTTTCACTAGGATCACTTGGCTGAGGTATCTGAGTGTCCTTTCTCTTAGGCTTACTAGGTTTTTGTGTCTTTTGAGGTTGAGGAGATGGTTGAATAAAAGTGGGTGTGTGATGGGGATTAGTTGGAATTGCTGAACCTTCACCCAATTCTGCTTGGTTTTGTACCACCATTGTTTGAAATAAAGGTGTTACTCTACCAGAAAAACTTTTGCCTACCCTTCTCATATTTCCGAAAATCTTCTTAGTGTGAGAGGGTGCAATATAAATTCCATTATGAGTTGACATCCCATCCAGTTGCTTATCTAAAAACACTTGTACAAACCTTGGATACATCAAAAATTTACCAGACTCATTTTCCAGGTTTCTAATCATACTTACAAAAATGAACTTTGAAAAATTGAACTTCTGGTTTGTAGCTAAATAGATAATTGCAGATGCTATATTGCTACTAAACTCATTTCATGCTGTGGTCTTTGGACTTAGACATTATAAAACAGTATGGATAAGAAATTTCCATTGTGGAGAGAAGAATGCTTTATAAAAAGTGAGTTGTTGTGAAATTTTCTCATACCCCATTAATGCAGTGTTGTTCAAGATTGTAGCGCTGGTAAACAATCAACACCTTCTTTATCTTCTAGTTGAAGATCTCTTCTAACAGTTGATTCAGTGATGATTACCTTTTTTCCATCCACTGGGGCATGTAACTGTTGTTCCCCATTGATAGTTTTGACCACGCTAGTAGATCAGAATTATTCAATGTAAGAGATATATATAGTAGGATTGATCGTTAGTGCATACTTTATAGGGTGTGCATTCAGAAAATCCACAATTTGTTCAAACCCTTCACTTTCTATGGGTTTAGACAAAAATGCGACCATATTGTGAGTGTCTGCAAACTTTAGATTTGCCATTTGTGTTGGGTTTTGATAATGGATGATGAAATTGACTTAGAGTTTGTGATTAGAGAGTATTTAAAAGATTGAAATCGATTAAATGATTCATGAAACCCTTAATCAAAGTATTTATGAAAATACCCTCAACAACATTAACTTGAACCCAACAGTGGTAAGTTATGCATAGCAGCATTAACTTTTACCCGGCATTAGTAAGTTATGCCTAGCAGCATTAACTTTGAGTCACCAGCATCAACTTCAATTCCATTCTAAACAACTTTGCCATCATTAATTTAACACTTTTCTTTGCTTTTCCTGCAAAATTTTAGTCCAAAAACCAAGAAAACACAAACCGTAGCAATTTTTACAATTATCACAGTATTAATTATACCTAGTAGTATTAAGTATAACTAACAGTATTAACTCAGCTAGTTATTAAGTTATAACCAGCCAGTTATTAATTACTACTTAACTGCAGAAAACTTTTAATGACGATGAATAACAATACTAATTCATACAAAACTCTACCGTAAAATAAAGAGATATAAGACTTTTAAAGAATTGCATCATTCCAATACTAACAATCAAATATTGGAATCTGCTTACATAAAAAGCTTTTGTAAGCAAATCTGCAACATTCTTGTCAGTATGGATTTTGACCATTTGAATCAATTTTTTTTCATTGCAATCTCTAATAAAATGATGTCTGGTCTCTATATGATTTGTTTTTTTAAATGAAAAACAGGATTTTTAATTGCCAAATAGTACTGTATTGATCAATAAATGTTATTCGGTATGCATAAAAAATATACCCTATAATCAGTAGTTGATTGAATCCAAAGCACTTGTCCTCAGCAAACTTGAAGCAGCCACATACTCAGCTTTGTTGTAGAATTTGGCAACCCATGTCTGTTTCTTGCCACTACCATGATATTAAATCTTCATACAGGGTTTTGACAACTCTCCTATTGTTGACTTCCTATCTATGCATTGCTCCAGCATAATCACTATTCACAGTGCTATGCTAAAATTCAAAGGAGGAATCTTTTAGATACAAAGGCCCAATTTTGGTTGACCTTTTAAGTACCTAAAAATCATTTTCACAGCAATGAAAGATTTTGTGAAACTTTTGGATTGACTTGGTATCTAGCACAGGCACACACTGCAAACATGATGTCAGGTCTTGAAGATGTAAGATACATCAATGAACCAATCATTGACCTATACATATGAACATCTACTTCTTCACCTTCTTCATCAATTGGCAAAGGGCTTTGAGTTTCAATTGGTGTGCTTAGTGTCTTGGACTTCTATGTACCAAATTTCTTTAAATTTTTAACAACATATTTATCTTGACTAATAAATATGCCATCCTTCTTCTACTACACTTGTAATCCCAATAAGAATGTAAGTTCTCCTATAGAACTCATCTAAAATTTCTCATGCATCAACTTCTTAAATGCATCGCATAGCTCCTTCTTTGTTGAACCAAAGATGATATCATCCACATAAACTTGGACCAGTAATATATACCTTTGTGATACGGTTAAAACCTTGTTTAATAACTTATTGTTCTTTAATTTCCGCTGCGTATATAAGTTATTTGTAAAACATATCCTAGAAGGGCTAAACGATCTTACAACAAGGTTTCATACCAAGCTCTAGGAGCTTGATGTAGTCCATACAGTGCTTTTTCAACCTGTATACTCTATCAGGAAAGTCTGGATCTTCAAATCCTGGTGGTTGACATACATACACCTCTTCTTCAATCTTCCCATAGAGAAAATCACTTTTTCCATCCATTTGATACACCACAAAATCTTTAAATAAAGCATAAGCTAAAAATAACCTAATTGCTTCAATTCTTGCAACAGGGGCAAAGACTTCATCATATTCAATCCTTTCGTCTTGTGTGTATCATTGAGCAACCAATCTTGCTTTATTTCTTATCAAAATCCCCTTTTATCCTTTTTATTCTTGAAAACCCATTTAGAGCCTATAGCCCTTTTTTCCATTTGGTAAATCCACTAATGTCCAAACTTCTTGTAATTTGAATTTCCTGCATAGCCTCTATCCAGCTTGGATCCTTCAATGCATGAATTACCTTTTTGGGTTCTTCTTGTGATAAAATGCAAGCAAACAAGCAGTTTTGAAGGTCTTTATGGTTTGTTCTTTGTTGAATAATACTAACAAACCCATGTTCCTTCAAATTCTTTGACATCTTTCTTATTTGTGTAGCTGATTGCAAATCTCCAATCACTTGATCAAGAGGATGATCTTTATGAATTCTTATAGTTGGAATAGGACTGACTTGGATTGTTGTATCCAAATTATTAATGTCAGCCTCTGCACCAACATCATCATCTCTTGAAAAGTCAAATATGCTATCATCTTCCAAAGCAGGCATATCTGGATCAAATGGAAGTTCAATGCTTGTTTTTCCACCAACAGCATTAACCTTATTTGTGCCAACAACATTAACAGTGTTAGTGTTAACATTATTTTCCTTCTTTTGATCTTTACATTCACTTTCTTTTCTTGGATCTTCATCAACCTTCTTTCCATCATCACTTGAAGGTTTGGATCCATCATCTTGAGAACTCTTTGGATCTTAGGAATATGGTGGATCATCAGTCCATAATGGTAGCAAAATGTAATCCTTGACAAGTTATGTCTCCTTTCTAGTTATTTATGGTATTAAGAATAGTAACAGGACACCCATATGGTCTCATAAAACTTAAAGTTGGTGTTCTACCATGAAAAAGTTCATATGGGGTCTTGTTATGAGGCTTAAATACTAACACTCTATTTTACACATAGCAAGCAGTATTAACTGCTTCTGCCCAAAAAGTAGTTGGCAACTTAGAATCAGCTAGCATAGTCCTAGCAGCCTCAATTAGTGTCCTATTCCTCCTCTCAGTAACTCCATTTTTTCAAGGAGTTCTAGCTACACTAAATTGTATTAAAATACCCTTCATTTCACAAAACTAATTCATTTCTCAATTTTTGAACTCAATCCCATTATCACATCTAATCACCTTAACCTTGTGATCTACTAGATTTTCTATACCAGTTATAAAGGACTTAAGAATGCCACTAGTCTCATCCTTAGTAGATAGAAAGAAAACCCATGTAAACCTACAATAATCATATATGACAACTAGGCAATACATTTTCTTCATAAGGCTTTTTACAAATGTTGGACAAAACAAGTCCATATGTAACAAATGTAAACGTAGACTGATTGAGTTCTCTATTTTAGACTTACAAGAGGCTCTGTGCTGCTTTCCCTTTTGACAAGCAACACATGTTTAATCATTTTCAAAAAGTTTGGAATGTAAAACTCTTACAAGATTTCCCTTAACCAATTTATTCATGGTTTTAAAATTTAAGTGATCTCGCCTTCTATGCTAAAGTTTAGATTCATCAGATGTGGCTTTTGTAAAAAAGCAAGTTAAACCTCCTTTTAGGAATTATGTTCTTTAAATCAACACTATACATATTGTTCTTTCTAGGAACTCTAAGTAAAACTTGACTTTCATCAATTAACTTAAAGTTTGGAGATAAAACAATACATTCAGTGTCATTAAAAAGAACACTATTCAAAATACACATTTTCCCTTACAAAATACTTTAACTCTCTCATAAAATACACATTTTCAAAATCTATATTACCAGTTTTAATGGTACCTTTTCATGTGATTTTCCCTCCTTTGGGGTTCCCTCCAAAATCAACATATCCTCTATCTATCTCTTTATAGTTTGTAAGATAGGACATGTTCCCTGTCATGTGCCTTGAGCATCCACTATCAATTACTCCTTGATCCTGTAAATCTATTTGTGGATTGCCCTGCACATTAGATAAGAAAATTAGTTTCTTTTGGGGACCCAAGCCATCACTGACTTGGATCTGCCTTGTGCATCAATATAATCAAACTTCTTTAGGGTGATTGATGCACTGTTGTGTTTAGAAACATGGTCTAAAACTTTAGTCTTTGGTTTCTAAACCCAACAAGCTGAGGCCTTAACAGCATTAACATTATTTCCCTTAACAACATTAACTACTACTTTTGGCCTAGCAGTATTAAAGTTTTTATCTTAAACAGTATTAACCCTTTGATTAATCATATTGTTTTTAAATGATGTGTTCTTATGAATGGGCCTCTTAACAGTTGAATGTGCTTTTTTAGAAAGATATGACATTGGTCTAGTAGCATTCACTGTTGTTTTTTAGTGAGCAATATTAACTTGTCTAGCAGTATTAACTGATACTAAACTAGACTGCATTAGTACTGTTCTTGGAACTAAGTTCTTTTTAGCACATGGGTGAGTCTTGTTGGATCGTTTACTGAATAGATCTTAACCTTTAGCTTGTAAAAGGTTTGTTCCTTTAGATAATTCTAAAGCAACAATAATGAAACATTTATTTGAACACTATTGATTATGTGGAAACTAATCAATAATGCTAAGAAGATAAGTATTAAGAATCACAAAAGAACTTTGTATTATAACTTAAATCTGCCTAGGTTGCAGATTACAAATCTATGATTACTAATCGATCTCTATTGGTATGTGTAGAACTATATCTACTAACTATGCCTAGGGTTCCTTTTATAGACTAAGGAAACCCTAATGGGCTTTACAAAATGCGTATAAAGATAATGCATATCCTTTCCTAAGATATCTCACGCATATCTTTAACTCTAACTAATTTCTGCGTAAGCAGACTTAACTATTACATAAGCAGTATTAACTATTTAACACTACCAGTACTAACTATGATAATTCTTCTACCAGTACTAACTAAGTAACTAGCAGAACTAACTACAATACACTAACAGAATTAAGTCTGTTATACAAAATTCCTAACAAATAATTTATTTGTGTCTAAAAGATAAATGAATAGAGCTCATGTGATGTACAGATTTTATTACAGGATATAAAATACATGAAGCATGTTAGTGAATTTTAATGCTTAAAGCTTGTAAGAAAAGTTCTAGAGAACCCTACTTGATTGTATTGAATTAATCATGTTTTGAGCATATGTGTTACAATCACCTTAGTGAATATTTATTAAAGGAATGATACAAAAAATAATTCTATTTGCCCATGCAATTCATAAAAAATATATATATAAATTAATATTTCATAATTGTTGTGTATGTTGATGATCTGAATATTATCAAAACTTCACAGGAGGTTACAAAGACAGTTGAATGCTTAAAGAAAGAATTTGAGATGAAAGACCTTGGAAAAACAATTTTTGTCTTGGATTACAAATTGAACATCTAAAGAGGAATCCTCGTTCACCAAAATGCATATACAAATAAATTGTTAAAAGGATTTTATATATATAAATCCCATCTATTGAGCACCCTGATGGTTGTAAGGACCCTAAATTTTAAAAATGACCATTTTCGACCTATAAATGACGACGGGGAAATGCTTGGTCCATAAGTAACTTATTTAAGTACCATGACGACATTGTTATTTCTTGCGAGTCATACAAGACTCGATATATCATTTCCGTTGAACTTATTGGTAAAGTATAGCTCGTGTCCAACAAGAAGGCATTGGAGTGGGGTAAAACCAATAGTTCGCTACCTTCAAGGTACATATATGGGTTTCTATTATGCTAACCCATCAGAAAGAAATCTAGTTGGTTTTTCAGATGCAAGATATATGTCTGATCCCTACATCTGTCGGTCCCAAACTGGATATGTTTTCACAAGTTCCAATACTGCTATTTCATGGCTTTTCGTAAAGCAAATAATGAGGGCCACTTCATGGAATCACACAGAGATTTTGGCCATCCATGAAGTGAGTCGGGAATGCGTATAGTTGAGAAGCGTGATACATCATATTCGTGAATCATGTGGGATTTCTCTAGGCCAGGAGGCTCCAACAGTTGTACATGAAGATAATGCAGCATGCATTGCTCAACTTAAGGACATATATATCAAAGGTGACATAACCAAGCATATTCTACTGAAGTTTTTTTCACCTATGATTTGCAAAAGAGTGGTGATATTGTTGTTTAAAAGGTTCGTTCAAGCGACAACCAAGCAGACTTATTTACCAAGGCACTTCCTACTGTAACATCAAATTGGATCCCCATATTGGAATACGAAGACTCATGTGAACTAAGTGATCTCAATAATCAGAGGAGAATATAACACGTGCACTCTTTTTTTCCTTACTATTGTTTTTTTCCCATCACGGGATTTTTCCAGCAGGTTTTTTAATGAGGCAACAATCTAAGCGTGATGAGAACCAATGATGGATAGCCAAGAGGGAGTGTTATAAATATTTATTTATTATGTGGCTATCCATATTCCTTAACGTTTTAACATCATGACTCAATAATGTTTGTACTTAATGTAATGGTGTGCGGTGATGATAGAGCCTTATAATATAGGACTATTTTTATGCTTTGCAATAGTATTCAATGTCAATGAAACTCCATATGTCTTGATTCTCAGTTTCTCATTACTTTTCTTCTTCCTTGTGCATAGGTTTGCTATTAGGGGTTCGTTGTTTCACAACAAATATTCAAATCTTCCAAAACTCTCCCACGGATAATGCAATATTAACCGGGGAGGATTTACCCGTGCTTCGCTGCGGGGTGATTATCGGGCGTTGTTAAAAATTGCAAACTGGAATTATATTTGATACCAATCCATCTTTCTGGATGTCGTGTTTACATACAAAATATGGCAAACATTACTGGTACAATCCCATGTTACATGCTGCTGGGATTATATTTTATACTAGTTCACCTTTCTGGATGAGTTTATCAGAAAGTAGACAACTGTATGGAAGTGACTTAAGTCATGTTTACATATGGAATAGGCAACGATTACTAATACAATGCAATCTTACATTTTTGCATTTTACTAATTGTTATGTGCTGGAAGATGTGTCCAATTGATCAAAATGAGAAGCTTTTTCTTGGAAGACATAACTTTCTCCCGAGATTCTCGAATCTTAGCTGTTATGAAAGAAGTCAAGAACATACATATTAGTTTGATTTGTCATGCTCTGAACTTTTACTTATTGGGTTGAGTTGGAATCTCAAATATCTATGGTGTTGTGAGAACAGTATTTGAAGTAAGACCACCCAAGGCTGGTCTCACAACACCATAGATATTCGATATTCCAACTCAACCCAATAAGTGAAAGTTCAGAGTCTATTGTTTTTAAGCTGCAAATAATCCAATCTTAAGCATTGTCATCTATAAATTCCTAGGAGACATTCAAACATTAAAAACAACGGCTTGACCACATACCCCTGACCAGTGATCACACTACAGTTTTGTTTCACGTCAAAACTACAAATAATAAGCCTCTTCATAGTTCAAACCTAGAATGAAGAATAAAAAAGTGATGAGTCATAAATATACCTTCAATACATATGATTTAGGAGCAAATTTTCCACCTACGAACCAACAACCATCAAATTACTCTCCATGCCTGTTAGAACAGATAACAAAATTAATGAGTAAAAAATTTAGAGGGAAAAACTCAACCACGATATAACATAAGAAGCATCAACCATTAGAGAAAATTTTATTTCGCGGTCTAAAATGTAGAAAACATATCCATAAAAAAAGGCACAATATGTTGACCTTATATGCTATATATGTGCAGTGATACTTATTAATAAACTTATTATGCTTTATTTAGCGTTTTTTCCAAAAAATCCGATACTCCAATCCACACGTGCCTGGCTATTTTACGATTATATATGGTATATTAACCATCCATGTAAATTCCAGGCTACACGAACATCTATTTTATGTGTGTTTCAAGGTCCCCAACTCATAAACTCTATCACAGATTACTGCTTTGAAATACAAATTAAACTCGGCCATTAACTATGCGTGTAATATATGTACTCAGTATTTCTTAGTTTTATTAAATCTAAATGCCACATATCTATGTTAGCAACATCCACTCACATATAAATCCAAATGCCACAAATAATTCCCCATATGAGTTACACACCCAAGTGACAAAAGTGCAGTAAAAAACGATTTTAGGTTAATTCAGCTTCAGACATCTTCCGTCTAGATCCAACCTAAATGAACAATAGGAAACCAAGACAGAAGGCTCCGAAAATAAAAATAAGTTGTAATCCATGTATTCAAGTGGGTAAAGTATATTAAGAAAATTTTATTCACCTTGTGCTTCAACACATCTTGATATCGCCTGTTGAGTTATTGTATCTCAAGTGAATACATGACCAATAGAACGGCGCTGTTGCAAACCCGTTTTCTAGACCCGGTCCACTACTCGCTCCATAAAACAATAAGAGTACGGGTTAGAAAATGACCCAAATAGGTTACAAAACAATCTTTTAAAATACTTTTAACTCTCTAAGCATAACAATTTTAAACAGGACAAGAATGACATACCTTGAGAAGAAAATTGATTTTGTCCATACTGTTGTTGAGTAGGTGGCTTCTTAGGAGTTGCAACACTGATATGCATAGGCCTGCTTGAACAATACTGACCATCATTTCATTCATGGCTCGTATTCTCTCAATGTCATCAGCAAAGCGTACAAAACCATAACTATTCAAACATCCAGTATTTGTATCAACGACAACTTTTGCACCTTTAACAGATGGATATCTACCAGCAACCATTTCATACAACAATGTATTCGTAAAATAAGGCTGCCAATATCCCCAATAAATTATAGATAGATCTGAACATCCATTATTATTTGCACGTTTATCACCCTTACTTAAGCTTGTCCTGTTCAAACGAAAAGCTTGATCTAGTTATTTGGCATTATGGTCCATTTGTAGGTTTGAAGAAACCTTCCTCAGCAGCCTTAATGAGATAACAATTTCACTGAGATTAGTTGATCACACAACTTCAAGTAGATCTTTAATTCCTTATGCTTTGTTAAGTTTAGTTATGCTAGAATAATTATACACAAACTATATAGTAGAAAACTTTGTTAAAATATATCAAAGATTATGCGGAATCTAATCTTTGATCAATTAAGAACGTAATATGCAATAGAATAGTAATTCTAATAAAACATATAGCACCTAACAAACAAAGCTTCAATATATTAATATGTATACTCTAAACTAGTATTAGGTTTCAAAACCTTGCAATATTGAATTATTCGACTTAGATACATTGAACCTATGCATTTATGATATCCTTTTTATACACCATGGCAGGTCCTAATTGGGCTTAAAATGGTTTCCTAACTAATCATATTCTTTACCTTAAACAAAACATACATATCTTGTAAGCAGTACTAACTAGCAGCATTAACCCGATTTACTCTAGCAACACTAACTTCAACTGACAGCATTAACTTCTTCACTAGCAGTCTTAACTTCCAGCAGTTTTAACTATGAGCAGTCTTAATATTTATTAGCAGTCTTAATTTGTTACTTGCAGTAATAAAAATAAAAAAAAAATCTACTTAGATATTTACTTTGTTGTTATTTGTCGCAAGTTATAATACTTGATCTTGAGCAAGTTAGTTAACAAAACACATTAAGATGACTTTAAATACTAACAATCATCCCATCTAAACTTGATATTTCATCATTTAAATCATTTATTTCTTCTATTAAATGTCTTCTTTTATAACCGGAGGATGCTTCCAAAACACTTCATTGATTCTTGTGAGATGTGTTTTGTGATGTGTGTGCTTAAGAAGCTGATAACACATTTTATTCCAATGATCAGCTTGAAGCTTCTTGTTCAGCATGTCTGTAATTGTTGCAGGTGTAAGAGGATACTTTTTCTCTACCAACATAAAAATACGCATAGATTACAACCTCAGAAAATGTACTCCACAGGAATCAAATAGTTTCCAAATCAACACTTTGTTTCCTTGTAGATTCCTCCACACTGTATCTTCTATATTAGGTTCAAACAATGTCTTTAGATCACCCCATATCACTCTCTCATATCCTTCTTCTGGCCTTGTATATCCATGCTTAGCATTAACCAACCTTCACAAAGTTTCTAAATCTTCTCTGTCAAAGCTTTTAAGCATCTGAATAAAGGCTGAGTACCTCTTTGAACTTCCATCAGCTCTTATAATTTGAAAGTAGCTGATCTTTCCTTCTTTAAGGATCTTCCAGTCAACAATGCTTGGAGGCTTCATAGCCAAAGGAATAGCGTCAACTGCTACTTCCTCTTCATCAGGAATGACTTCCATTAGACTTTGAAGCTCAACTATTTCTTTATCCTCATCCACTTCAGCTGTTTCTTCAACATCATCCATCTTTTGCTTCTTGGTAGACTCTTGTTGAAGATCTTCTCCTGCTCTCTTAGAACTTCCTTTTGCACTTACTGCACTACCTTCCATCAATTCTATATCCATATCTACAAATGTATTTACCCTTTTCATAGCTTTGTCAAATAACTTCTGAATATCATCAAAGCTTTTGTTCTTCAATTGATTGTGCTTGTATCCAGCCATGTTTTTTAGATAAGTAGACATTGTATTTCTCTTTTGAGCTTTAGTTGGTGGTTTGTTCCTCTTTTCTTCTGCTCTCAATGCTGCAAAGTGTTTCTTTCTTGCTTCTAGGAGTTGTACAAACAATTTAGACTTCTCTTCTATAGTCAACTCCTCTTGCTCTTGTGCTTGCAGTTGTTTTGCCAGTTGATAATCAGCATCAATCATTGCCTGAGTGTTATCCCATGATTCAATTAAGGCAATGTTGGCTTCTTCTTCTTTTTCCCTTGCAAGCCTCTCTTCTTCTTCCAATTCAGCTTGAAGTCTTAGAGCAACTTCTTCATCAAGAATAATTT
>BQNB010044334.1:0-44952 GCA_026074375.1 Tanacetum coccineum | reverse complement strand
TTGGGTGGTAAACAATAAGTTTCAGAAGTTCATCGATTCACCGTTTACTTTGGATTATGACAGTCAAATGACAAACAAGTACTTTGTTGAATACACTGGAATCAAGGTTAAACACTTTAAAGATACACTACTCCAACACATGGGTTTTGTTAAGAAGTCCGTTGCTGAAAGAACACATCATCAAAGACAATATGATAGAAGGGTGAATAAAAGACAGATGCAGACGCAAGAGAGTAAAATTGATAAAGGTAAAGCAGTAGTTGCTGATTTGGTTGTCACAGAAAGTAGTGGAACAGAATTAGAAGTACAAGATGACAGAAGCAGGTTCGGAAATTATACAAATGCTGATGATACAGATATCAGACCCATATATGAGGAAGGGCCAATGGCTGAGGTATAATTGACTGGTGAATGTAATAGCTTTGCTATAAGACAACAGCATACTGAGCAACCTGAAATCATTAATAAAGGTAGGGTTGACCGGTATCCTGAACAATGTCAAGTTAAAAGTCATATGCTTGATTCAGCACCTGATAACTATACAACTGACTATACAACTGACTACTCAAAACAATCACTCGAGTATGAAAATGTTGATAAAATATAATGCCTAAAAACATTACTAATATTTTTTCACATCTTTACGTTTTGATAATCACAAAATTAAACGTAAACAAGTAATTAGTAGTAAATTCTCTTTTTAACAAATACATCACTTAAAGGTATGAATAAATAAATACTTAATGCATTTTATGATCAAAGGAAATTTTTATTCAACCTCACACTTTTATAAATTGTTGTAAACATTTTTAAAACATTACAAAACATTTTCTACAATTAAGAGAAATATTTTATTCAAAATAAACATTTTAAAATTCAAATTTTCGGACCTAAAACGGCTAGAAAAGTTCTAGAAAATCCCCCTTACACAAAAGACAAACTAGGGAAGCCCTAGTCTTGGGCGGCCCCCTTAAATACACGGCCGGCCCCCTTAAAATTAAGGGGACAACCCACCTATTTAAGGGGACCGCCCCTAGATAGACGCTCCCCCAGTTTGTCTTAGAAATACTGGACTTTTCCCCATAATTTTCTCACCTTTTGCACTGATTCTTTCTGCTCAAAACAGCCCATATATCCCCTTTAAAATCCTTTGATCATTTAATCATAAAGCTTTGTTTCCAAGTGATCCAAGCTTAATTCCTCAAGTGCAAAAGAAGAATACTTTCATCATCAAGTGAAGAAGTATTACACCTCAAGTGTGCATTACAATCTTGTTGCAACCATATCACATATTTGTAAATCAATTGTATATTTGATATTTGTGTGTAGTAGCTAGATCTTGGGGATCTTTGTAAGTATAGTTAATTAGTGGTGATCTTGCCAAGTAGGGTTAGATAGTTGTGATATAAGTAGAGTGGTGAAGTTAAGTTGTGAAGAAGTCGTGAAGTTGTGAAGAAGTCGTGAAGTTGTGTTGTGATAGATTGGTTCTAGCTAAGATTAGAACTCGACATTTAGCTTTGTGTCGTAAATCGGTGTAAGCAACGTTGTGTACGGTTTTCTCCGCCATAAGGGAGTTTGTTGACATAGTGAAGAAAACTCTCGAGTTTGGTGCTCGGGGAGTGGAGTAGGGCGAAGAGGTGCTTCGTTACCGAACCACTATAAATCCTTGCGTTGTGGTTTGATTGTTCTTACTCTTATCTCTTGTCTTACATTACTTTCTCATATCATTTTATTGATTGTTTAGATAAGTATATTGTTCATATTGTGCAAGTGTTGAATTCACATAAAAGTCGAATCTAAAATTTTACAAACAAATTTAAAACCTTTAATTAAAAAGCGGTAAACTATTCAACCCCCCTTTTAGTTTTCCACAAACACGTTCTACCATTGATCAAGGTAGAATTGGGGCTTGTAGTAGTCATGTATCATAGAAGACAATGATGAAAAAGTTTGTGTTAATAAAAATGATTCTATGTATTGAATATTCCGCCTTTGTTATTAATTTATCCTAGATATAAGATCTAAACAATCTGAGCTTACAACGATTCTTTAGTTTTAACAATTGGTATCAGAGCTAAGGGGCTCTCGATCTAGGATGATTACAAGGTTGTTTTGAAGTCGAGTTTGGTGAATATTAGGGTTTATTCACAAAACCCTAAATCTGGTTACGTTTTTGTACAAACCCTAAAAGCAGATGACGACACAACAATATGTATGCGACTTCATGATAATAGCAGCTAAGAGATCTCATAAAATCTAATTCGATAAAGATACAAGGTACAAATTTTTATTATGACATTTCTGTTTTGCAACCCTAATATGTTGGTTTAGGGTTTTGGTTTAACGTATTAATTATGGATTGAAGATTGGTTTAATGTGAATTTGATAAAACCTAATCTATTGGTATAACTGGGCCCTAATTCCTGATCACTGGCATAGAATATTGGATGGGTTTTTAAGTTGTTTTTTATGTCAATAGCGGTGAAATGTAGGATATCGAGACTTGGTTTAGAAATTTCAAGGTTTATTATGTTAGTTACTGACCTAACAAGTTAGAACTGCCAAGACGTTATTTGTGAACTGCCAAGCGATATTTGTGTTGCTTTGAGATTATTCATATTGCTTGGATTCGAATTCTATGTTTGTGCTGCTATGTTGCAACTAGAGATGATGTACACATATGTGGTTGTGATTAATCTATATGTGGAGTTGGAAGCATGGTTACAATTGTATTATTTTTAATCACAAAGAAGATGGTACGAATTAAATTGCTTAGGTTCAGTCCTTGTACAAAAGAAAGACGCAGTAGGTATTGATCTTGGTTGTTCTTGAACCCTTATCAACTTTAAAGGGTTATTTGGAATTCATTAAAGCTGCTGGTCATGTTATCTTTATGCTACCAAGTTACACGATCTTCATGATACACTGATGCAAAGTCGTGTTAGTAATGTTTAACGAATTGTTAGTACTAATCTTGTTAGAATTTGTACTACAAAGAAGAAAGTTTATAACAGGTTAGTACGGCTCACCGTATACTTTATGCTGCTAGTTGGTTCTTCGTTAATGCTGCCAAGTAAAACAATGAAAACTGGTTACTGCTGTTTGGGAGAAAAGAATGTTAGTATTGCTTGGTTTGTGGCATAGTATTGCTCATTGTTATTTAGTACTGCTACTTTCAAAATTTTAGTACTGCTCGTTGCTACTGTGAAGGAGAATGCTCATTAGTGACAAAATAGTGACAGATTTGTGACAGATTTAGTGCACAAAAGGCCATGGGAGGAATGAGTACTCTGATTTGTGAAAGATCCGAGACAGATTTGTGATGGTTAAAGCGTTGCTAATTGTTAAATTTTTAGTACTGCTTCCAAAGGAAGTTTAAACTGCTAGTACTGTTAGTGTTGTTCGACATCGGACAAGACATGGATTTTTGTTCTCGAATGTTAAAGAAATCTCAAACAAAAAGGATAACACACACATAAGATTTTGGTTTTTGGTTTTAATGTTCTTAAAAGTTTAAAGGCTCGTATTTTATTGGTTTAATTGATTACGAAGATTATTATTTATCACTTATTTGAAGTTGAAGTTGAGTTTCACAGGTTTGTGTTTTATCATATCTTAAATGGCTTACAACATTTAAAGATAACTTGTTCTTGCTTAGAAACGATGCTACAAAGACTTGTCAAAATCTAGCAAAGGTGTGTGATCTAACTTATGGTGCTCAATGCTCACATTTGCTATCACTTTGGTTATGTGTCTCATAGAAGATGAGGATTTTGTCAAGAGGTTGTGATCTACCTATACTTTGGTCTTTGTATGAGTTTGACGTCACGTGGATAGTACAACTTATAAGACACAAGTTTGATTGTTCTACTTCTACATCAAGTTCGTTATACTTAGTTTTCTACATCAGTGATCATTACATAGAGCCTACATAACTGAAGATTCAAGAAATGGTTAACATATGGTTTTCAGGGGAAGCTTATCGTAAAAATGTTTAACCATTTACATGCACCACATAAGGTGAAGGTTTTTACTACTGTAAGTCATTAATTACTACTGCTAGTTTAGTTTCTTCTAACTAGCTCAAGTTCATTAACTAAAGGCACGATCATGAGAGTGTAATTTGATTTGTTGGAAGGCTGGATTAGAAAGTGTGAAGTGGTGAGTGTGTTGTCGAAATGCAGAAGTTGCATACTTTAGTCTCCTATTTGATTATGACAAAAAAGGGAAGAAGATTTACAAAGAAAATGTGCAACTTACAGATCCTTAGTAGAATTGCATAGATCCTTATTCTTTCATATATATATATATAGTTCATAATTAAGCTTCAGTGAAAGTTTAGTGCACATAATGGTTTTTGTCATATGCAAACTAGGGAAGCTTGTTGGAGTTAATAAATATTTGAGTTGATAAGACAAAACATATGAAAGATGAAGGACTTAAAAGACAAAGGAGGAATTCTCAAAAGATGGAAGATTTTGAAGATTCTGAAGATAAACTTAAATGTTTAATAGAGAATTTGTTAAGGTAAAATCATTTCTATTTGTTCTGCAGCCTTTGTAAAACCTAACAAGCTCTAGTATAGTATAAAGAGATATAGGTCGTGATAAGTTTGCTGAGTGTCGAGATGTAAACATCCATAAAAGTGGTTGTGTGTCTAGCGTGTTCTACACAATGTAGGACGCCTATGTTATGTTTTAAGACTTAAGGAATCTTTGATTCCTTGTTATTGTTTAGATCACATGTTCTACATTGATCAAAGGTAAAAATTGGGCTTTGTAGTAGTCGTATCATAAAGGATAATGATGAAAAACCCTTGTGTTAATAACAATGATTCATGGTATTGAATTTTCACACGCCTTTGTTATTAATTTATCCTAGATAATAAAGATCTTAAACAATCTCAGCATACATATTAAACAACGATTTCTTTAGGTTTTATAACATGGATCATCGATGGGATGTTCAAACATATGACGGAAATCGTGGCTACTTATTGACAAACTTTGTGGAAAAGTTTTGGAAAAGTTTCTTGGAACGGTTCGCTTTGGCAATAATGATTTTGCGGTGATTGCTGGCTATGGAGATGTTGTTATTGGATTAATGACGATCAAGAAAGTTTACTATGTCGAAGGTTTAGGACATAACTTATTTAGCGTTGGATAGTTTTGTGACAAGGGCCTTCAAGTCTCCTTTTAAAAGTCTACATGTTTTGTTCGAAACGAAGATGGTGTAGATTTTCTTACCAGTGATCGTTCGTCGAATTTGTATACTATTGCTCTTAATGAAATCGCATCAAATTCTTCAGCTTATCTCCTAGCAAAGGCTTCTTCTTCGCAATCTTGGTTGTGGCATCAACGTCTTTCTCATTTGAATTTCGCCACAATCAAAAACCTTTTGAAAAACAATCTTGTTCGAGGTCTTCCTAAGATGAAATTCAAAAAAGATCATTTGTGTTCCACTTGTGAATAAGGGAAGATTCATCAAAAACATCACAAGTCCAAAACGTCTTTTTCTTCGAATAAGACACTTTATCTTCTTAATATGGATTTGTGTGGTCCAATACGCGTCGAAAGTATTAATGGAAAGCGATATGTGTTAGTTGTTGTCGATGATTATTCATGGTACACATGGGTAATCTTTCTTCATTCAAAAGATGATGCTTCCGAAGTCATCATTTCATTTATCAAGAAAACCCAAGTGAGTCTTCAACTTCAAGTTCAGCGTATTCGAACTGATAATGGTACTGAGTTTAAGAACAAAAATCTTGCTATGTTCTTTGATGAGGTCAGAATTTCTTAACAATTTTATGCTGTAAGAACGCCACAGCAAAATGGTGTCATGGAAAGGAGGAATCGAACCTTAGTCGAAGCTGCAAGAACTATGCTTACATTTGCAAACTTACCATTGTTTTTTGGGCTGAAGCCATCGCAACAACTTGATTTATAAACAATTGTTCGATTATTCACAAACATTTCGATAAAACTCCTTATGAGCTCATTAACAAGAGAAAACCAAACATCAAGTTCTTTCATGTGTTCGGCTGCAGATGTTACTTCTCAATGATTATTGTTAGAAATACGAAAAAGTGTCAGTCACTACCAATATAGTTAGTCGTAGCTCGTAGTAAGTTATAATGTAAGGCTAGTAAGCTAATCGGGCTAAAGGCTTATGGAAAGCCCATGTTAAAGCCCATGGTCGGCCTTGGTTAGAGTATTTATACCCTCTCCACACATGGAGAGGGTGTTGGTTGTTCATTTATCACATTTTCACTAAGCTAATATTATTATCTTTCTTTCTCTCTCTAAGTGTTCATTCAACCATCTTTCTCTCTCTAAAACTCTAAGTGAATCATTCCATTCTTGTGTTAAGATTATTCTACAATTGGTATCAAGATCCATGGGGTGTTTGTGAATATTTTATGTGCGTTTTATATACCCTTTTTTGTTTGTGTCTTTGGTTCGAATCCATAAAAAAGTTTTCACTTTTTGAGGGTTTAAAAACCATAAAGCTTTTAACTTTATTTCTTATTTATCTTAGTTTAGACTAGAATTACAAGAAAATCTTTCAAAAACCATAAAAAATATCATCTTTTTGAGTCTTTGTGGTTAAAAAGAGGGTTTTGTACCAAGAATCTTGATTTTAAATTTTTCATGTCAAAAACATTAAAGTTTGTATTTTTAAGGTTCTAATAGTCTTAGATAGGTAAGAAGTACAAGAAAAATCAGGTAAAAACGTCAAAAAGTGAGTCTTTTTAAGATTTTTAATTTTTGAGTTTCGTAGTGTATTAGGCAATTTATACGTTTCTATAGGCGATATATATGTGTTTGGTTCTATAGGCGATTTATACACTGTCTCTTACAAAGGCGATTTATACACTGTCTATCACAAAGGCGATTTATACACTCCTTTTTGCAAAGGCGATTTATACAAGTAGATTTGCAAAGGCGATTTATACACTCCTTTTTGCAAAGGTGATTTATACAATAAAATTTGTGAAGGCGATTTATGCACTCCTTTTTGTGAAGGCGATTTATACGTGCTATCTTCCACAGGCGATTTATACGTCATTACCAAAGGCGATTTATACATCCTCCTTTTGGTGATTTATACGTTTTGCTTGGGTGATTTATATGCTTTACTAAGGAGAACTATACATGTTCATTAGGTGAATTATACGGCTGTTCTTTGATTTGTAAAATCCCGTGAAAACTTGTTTTCCCGGTTTATCAAGAATTGTAAAATCCCGTGTATTCCAAAAGCCTTATACTCATTAATCAAAACTCACTTTAACATAACAACCTCCAATCACTGTACAATCACTTAATCTTATCACATTGAAATGGATTCAATTATTTCACTTGGTCAAAAGAATACTCTTGCTGAGTACATGATACTCTCTGGTGCTGAAAATCGTCCACCTATGTTAGACAAAGACCTGTATGATTCTTGGAAAAGTAGAATAGAATTATACATGAAAAATAGAGAACACGGAAGAATGATACTTGAATCAGTTGAACATGGTCCTCTCATTTGGTCTACAGTTGAAGAGAACGGTGTGATTAGAACAAAGAAATATGTTGAATTATCTGTTGCTGAGAAAATTCAAGCTGATTGTGATATGAAAGCTACCAATATCATTCTTCAAGGTCTTCCTATTGATATCTATTCACTTATGAATCATCATAGAGTTGCTAAAGATTTATGGGAGAGAGTTCAATTACTGATGCAAGGTACATCTTTGACAAAGCAGGAAAGAGAGTGTAAGCTGTATGATGCATTTGATAAGTTTACTCACATCAAGGGGGAATCACTTCATACGTATTACTTATGATTTACTCAGCTGATCAATGATATGAACATCTACAAGATGAAAATGGAGCAATTTCAAGTTAATACCAAGTTCTTAAACAGTCTTCCATCTTAATAGAGTAAGTTTGTGACTGATGTCAAGCTTGTTAAAGATTTGCATACCTCCAACTTTGATCAACTTCATGCATATCTTGAACAACACGAACTCCATGCAAATGAAGTCCATATTATGCGTGAACGCAATCAAGATCCACTTGCATTCGTTGCAAATCAGCAGATGACACCACCTCACTTCAATACTTATCAGTCTCCTTACAACAATCCTCAACTTCAACAACAGTTTTCACCATCACAACATGCATCAATTCAACCCAATCAACATTACTCATATTATTATCCATCACAAACTCAATTCAATCATTCATCCATTCCACCATCACATACATTTCAGTCTCAAATGAATCATTAAACCTTAACTGTTCCTCAAGTTTACCCGTAATATCGGAGTCTAGAATAAACAAAACTAATATTTTAAAATGAACATTACAAAATATTTACGAAATATGGTCGAGAGAAATACTCATTATCGATTGAAAAATAATTGAAAAACAATGGCGCAAGTCTCGTCTTTTTGAATCATCCGTTACAGCTCGCTCAAACAAACGAACCCGAAACTGTTATTTACAAAAATATTTCCAAAAGATACACTTTAGTCCTGGGGAAAATTATAAAATATACCCTAGACTATTAATACATTCTTACACTTACATTAAAACTTTATATATATATATAATTATAACAAACAATTTTTCATTTTAATCACAAATCATAAACACACAACAAACCCTAATGCCCTCCCATCCTCCTCCCTCACCATTTCCGGCGGCCACATCCATGATTTTTCGTTCACGCGGAAAAATTTTCCGGTGAGGTCGCCGCAACCGATGCATCGCTAACCTCCACCACCCGATCTATTAACCCATTCACCACGCTACTTCGTCCTCTGACCCTCTCATTATTGGTATCGCCGACTGTTTTTTCCGGCGAGCTTTTCCGGCGAGGATGTCGCTGCCACCAACGTCCATCTCATCACAAGTAGATTCCTCCACAATCTGCATCACTCCACCAACATGCGATCATCACACATACATTTGCAATCACTCCCGGTCCCACCTCCACCACCACCGCCGTGTGCAGGCCACAACACAGCCGGCGGCTTTACCATCCGCGCCTCATAAACCAGCGGCTGCGTGTGGCTCGGTCCTATGGAGTTGGGCCGCAGCCGTGGTTAACTCCACCACGAAACACCCCTAAATCCTCCCAAAACCTCCGGATCTTGCCCGTATAATTTTTTTTCTTCATTGGGTGGTTACATCAACAATGTAAATATGATATAAAATTTTTTTGTGGTTGATTGGTCATAGGGTTTTTAATGTCAAATAGGTGGGCTGTCGCGCCGCCAAAAAATCCACGCAATCTGGTGGCGGTCGACGCAGCGGTACAAGCACCGACAACCAGCCGCACCTTGTGGTGTCCGGGCTTTGATGATGCCGCAACCCCAAAATGGTATCTAAGGGTGGTTCCGCGCGCCAAACACCAACCACGTGGTGGCGCCGACACCAGCGTGGCAGGCCACCAACAGCCGCACCTTGTGTGTCGGGCTGTGATTGCGCACCACCACGAGCAACACAAAGTTGGCCACTGCCTAAAACCACCCTTTAGGAGACGCCAGCCGGCTGTGACCACCACAAAGCAGCCGGCACCAGTTGGTGTCGGGGCTTTGTTGTGGTGACCCCCATAAGTTTATTTTATGTTTAATAATTTTTTTCCGATAGTTTATTGTTTTTTTTTTTTATCCCGAGGTAAAAATGTGGCCAAATTAAGTGTATGGTCATGCATGTAAATATGCCATTAGGGGCGTTTGGATTTGTGGATAACAACCCATATGCGGGTGTTTGGATCTGAGTTTATGTCTTATTAAATGGTGTTTTGGGACAAAGCAGCCCTAAAATAGGGTGCATTTGGTTTTACTTGGAATTATTATTGTTGAAAAACGTGGATAGATATCAATAATAGAGACAGCGAAATATATTGTGTTATTGAATTGATAAGAGTAGGAAATATATGTAGTTTATAAACATGGAAACGTTTGTATAAATGGCAAGGTCATGCCCGAAATTCTAAAAATCTATATACTTATTAATTTTTCTCTTAAATTTCTATTATCTTAAAAATCCGATAAAAGGATAAAGTCAATATAGTCCTTTAATTATAACACAGTTATAAATATATAATAACCACGGTGAAATAATCGAAAACTAATACCGTTTACAAACATACAACTATTCTAACTAAAATCGAGCAAGAAAATGAAAACATTAACTTATAATATATTATTTTAAAAGTCACGACTAAAATATTAATATATAAAACCTTTGTTATCAAAATTTTAAAGAGACATTAATTGTCTAAACTGGTAACCTTAAAACGTATGTTTTACGTTTATTTAAATAAATCTTTAATGAATTCTTTAGTAATTACCGAACATGTGGTCGAATAATTATTTAAAAATAAATATCACACTTTTCATATATGTATATATACATCATTTACAAAGAATTATATATTTAAATAACGCGCTTTTGAATGTTTGCTTTTGGATACATGTTTCCCGACTTGAATCATACGCGTCCGTTTTCATATGTAATGTATATATGGGATATACATTACATACTTGTTTTGTCATTTTGTTTATTTTATTTGGCCAACGACCGAAATGTTATAATTTTAAATTGAGTCTTTTTATTTTTGAGTCGTGTCGATGTAACTATCCATCGGAAAAACCTCAAAACTTATACCTCCCTAAATGAATGGAGCATTACCGTTAGGATTAATTGCAACTTCGCGATCGCGACAAGATGTTCATTGAAGCCACGTGGTTATTAGATTATCCGCAGCGGAAGCGTGGTGGGCCCATAACCAACAGGTCCCAGGATCGAAACCTGGCTCTGATACCAATCTGTAACACCCCCATTTTCGGGACAACGCAGCGGAACATATATGGGTGTTACTTCAGAGTACGATCACACATAATTCATAAAGAACGACTCAAAAGAGACGTTATAATAACATTGGTCCCAAAATAACATGTTTGAACAATATCCCACATTCAACATGTGGTTAAACCATAGTACCACAAAAGTCACCCATCATAATATCGTGTTTCACAAAACAACAAATTGCACAAGATCAAGTTTCACAAAATACCAAATTGTATCATAAACATTTTAACATGGGGATAATTCAAAGTTCAAACATAAACCACGCGAGACCATCCTCGTGAGCTTCAAATCATCCATCATCCTTGATTACCTGAGATAAAACATGCTAAAAAGTCAACGAAACGTTGAGTGAATTCATAGAGTTTTCATAAACCATAATATGAACACAAGTTTTATTTTTATACATCATCTTATAACATTGTGGATCAAACAAGTTATATAATATTTGCACCGAGCTCATGACACCGCAAGCGTTAACATCAACCACATATGTAATAAATTACCATATGAAATAAACAATTTTCTTTGCCCCCACACGAGGTATTATCGCCAATATACCTCATTTCTCTAATCACAAATCGTCCGTTCAAGGGTGTTCCCACAATGGATCCAGACCCCGGACGGGGATGTCAACCCCAATAGATCTATCAAATGTATTAGCGCTCACTAATCCAAGCAATTAAGCGGTTCATGAAATTAGGGACTTTATGCGATAGGTACTCGTGCAAAATATAATTCAGGAACGGGTCCAGCATACCAAACAATCTTGTGTTCAATTTTTAAAACAAGCATGTATCTCCCTCGCGGGTTTTCAATAAAACAGTAAAAGTAAAGGCGAGGCTATGAACTCACCAAGTAAAGAAGAAACGAGAGCAATCGAGAAATCGAGACCACGAGAAACTCCAAGAAATTATTCGGGACCTACATAATAAGTCGCGACATAATATTATAAAGTATTCCAATACTTATACATAGTTATATAATAACTCGTTTATAAAAATGCAAAACATGTGCAACATTGAACCGAGATTCAACCAAGGTGCTTCTATCTCTAAATTAGTTGTAGGACCTGTACTTACACTCAATTAAGTGTCTACTAAGTATCGCTTATCCAATCTTAACTTTTACTAAGTGGTCGCACTTTTTATTCTTCTAAAACTAGACGTAAAAGTCTATTTTCTGGTTTAGGTCAGATTCATGAGAGCATTGCTCTCAAACCATTAAGGCTATGAACATGAGGCTTAAACCTCTGGAAAGCCCTTGAAGTCTACTTTCCAGAACACTAAGCCAATCATTCCAATTGTTTACCATCTAAGAGAAAAGTTCATTTTACTAACTGAAACTCAAAACAGAAAACTTATTTTCCAGATTTTAGTCAACTTCACGCTACTGTATCTCTTAACCTATAAAAGATACAAAAATGAGGCTTTCACCCCTGGAAAGCCACTTAAGTCTAGTTTTCAAAACATTTGGCCAATCAATTATACCATTCACCAATCCATGGAAAATGGATTTTTATTAACCGAAGGTCAAACCAGAAAGTTGGCTGAACTTCTATTCCTTACGGAAAAGTGCATAATTCTTAATCTACAATAGCAATGGATGTGAGGCCAAGTGCTGGAGCTTTCCTAAGATGTCTAGTACTGAACCATGCCTTAAAACCCAAACTTTTAGTCCATAAACCTGGAGGTTAACACGTTTTATATCCGAAGGTCCAGATTTGACCTACGATCGTAATTTGACCATAACTCCTTCATCCGGAGGAGTTGGTTGAGCATCCAACTCACCACATCAAGCCCTAAGTTCATCAATATTTTTATAACAAGTAATAATATCAAAATAGTCTTATAAGAAAAATTTAGGAAAAGTAAGAAAGATGGCTCACTATAATGATCACCCAAAATAGTTATTAACAACAAGTTTTCCTAGCCACCAAGCTTTACTAGGACATCATTTCCTTGACATGCATGACCATCTTCATATTACTCTTCTAAATCAGCCCCAAAGCCTACAAATGATAGGTTTTATGGTATGTAAATGGAGCTTGGAATGTGAGGAATTAAATGGTGTAAATATAACAAGTGATTGTAGTAGGAATTTTTGTATGAATCAAGGGTTTTGAGGGTTAAGGTGGACGGCAAGAACAAGGAAGGAAAGGAGGTGTGTGTGAAATTTTAGGAAACTATGGGATGAGTGGTAATGAGAAATGGGTTTTGTAAGACTTGTACATGCAATGGCAAAGGTTTAAGCAAGACAAGTGTCTTGCTTTTGTTTCTCCAATTGCCACGCCTCAAATGAGGTGGTGGTGAGGAGTTTTAAGTTTAAATTTTTATAAACTTTGATGTTTAGGGTATAAATTTTAAGATAGGTAGGTAGTTTTGAGGCTAACGGGTATCAACGTAAAATAAAACGAGAGTTAAGACGAAACCACGAGGTAAAAACGAATATGATAAAAATAATTTTACATTAAACGGAATACTTTTCTGAAAAGTTAAATTTACGTAAGGTTCAAGACGAATAATTGTTTTAATCATAGCTCGCAATTAATTAAAACGACGATTTCAATAAAATGTCTCGATGTAAATAAAGTAACTTGTTTAAAATTTATAAATTAATTATGAGATTATTAAATAGTAGTGACCTTAAATTCGGGTTCTTACAGTTTTCCCTCCTTTAGGAAGCGACGTCCCGGCGCTTGTCCTGTCTTGTCACGCGTCTTCTCGCGAAGAGATGAGGATACTTGCTCCTAAAGAAGTCCTCACGCTCCCATGTGAACTCCGGCCCTCGCCGCGAGTTCCAACGAACCTTAACGATCGGAATCCGACTCTGCTTGAGCCGTTTCACCTCTCTATCCATAATCTCCACCGGTTCCTCGACAAAATGCAGTTTGTTGTCGAGTTGAACTTCATCCAATGGAATGACCACATCATCATTCACGAAGCACTTCTTGAGATTAGAGACGTGGAAAGTGTTATGAATTCCACGAAGCTTCTCGGGCAATTCCAACTTGTACGCCACGGGCCCAATTCTTTCAATAACTTTGAATGGCCCAACAAATCGTGGACTTAACTTTCCCCGTTTACCAAAGCGAATTACGCCTTTCCAAGGCGAAACTTTGAGCATAACCATATCACCCACATTAAACTCCATCGGCTTTCTTCTTACATCAGCATAACTCTTCTGACGGCTTCTGGCAGTTATCAACCGATTCTTGATTTGAACAATCTTTTCCGTGGTTTCTCGAACCAATTCCGGGCCAGTGAGTTGGCTTTCCCCAACCTCACTCCAACAAACCGGCGACCTACACTTTCGCCCATACAAAGCTTCGAACGGAGCGGCCTTAATGCTAGCATGATAACTATTATTGTAAGAGAACTCAACTAAAGGCAAGTGTCTATCCCAACTGCTTCCAAAATCAATCACACATGCCCGAAGCATATCTTCCAATGTTTGGATAGTCCTTTCGCTTTGCCCATCCGTTTCCGGGTGGTAAGCGGTACTTAAGTCCAATTGAGTCCCCAAGGCCTTTTGGAGAGATACCCAAAACCTTGACGTGAACAAACTGTCTCTGTCAGAAATAACCGACACGGGCACACCATGCCTACACACAATCTCCTTCAGATACAACTGAGCAAGCTTCTCAATACCATCGGTCTTCTTCATTGGTAAAAAGTGAGCTGATTTGGTCAGTCGGTCTACGATGACCCAAATCGAATCATAACCGCTGGGGGTTCTTGGAAGTCCAGACACGAAATCCATGGTCACTTTTTCCCATTTCCATTCAGGAATTTCTGGTTGCTGAAGCAAAGCCTGATGGTTTCTGTGTTCGCCTTACCTTGCACATGTAAGCACTTGTCGATACTATGTCGGCGATATCAGCCTTTATATGCGGCCAACCAAACAACCTCTTCAAATCTTTGATACATTTTAAGTAGACCCGGGTGGAATCGAATATTTGGATTTATGCGATATGCATAATTAATCTCTTATCCTCCAATTTTAAAGCGGCAACCATATGCGCTTATCATGATACCTTATTCCATTTGTAAATTTCAAAAATTTGCTTTTGCATCCTTCCAAGATTTTCCTTCTTCACATTTCCCTCCTTTAGGGATTCAACTTGAGCTTCAAGAATTTGTTGCATTAAGTCTTTATGATCCGCGAGCATCAAAGATCTCACCCTCAAGGGCTTTTCCCTTTCCTTCCTACTTAGAGCATCGGCTACCACGTTAGCTTTTCCCGGGTGATAACGGATTTCACAATCGTAATCGCTCAAGAGTTCTATCCATCTTCGCTGCCTCATGTTTAGTTCCTTCTGGTCCAAAATATATTGAAGGCTTTTATGATCCGTAAACACCGTGCACTTCACACCATACAAATAATGCCTCCACAGTCTAAGAGCAAAAACTACCGCACCCAATTCCAAATCATGGGTCATATAGTTTTCCTCATGAGTCCTTAATTGTCGGGATGCATACGCGATGACCTTCTCACGCTGCATCAACACAGCTCCATAACCTTTCAATGAAGCATCACAGTACACAACAAAATCTTCGGATCCTTCTGGCAATGCCAAAATAGGAGCACTACATAATTTATCCTTCAACAGCTGAAAGGCTTCCTCTTCTTCTTCGCCCCATTCGTAAGTCTTATTCTTTTGAGTTAGCTTGGTAAGTGGCTTGGCGATTAAGGAGAACTTCGTGAATCTCCGATAATAGCCAGCTAACCCTAAGAACTGCCTTACCTCAGTCGGAGACCTTCGAGCAGACCAACTCTTGCTTGATTGCTGCAAACTTTTGCTGGGTCCACGTGAACACCCTGACTATTAATCACGTGACCGAGAAATTGCACAGAATCTAACCAAAATTCACATTTTGAAAACTTTGCATACAGCTTCTCCTTCTGAAGTAATTCCAGAATAATTCTTAAGTGTTCTTTATGCTCCTCCTTGTTCTTGGAATAAATAAGGATGTCGTCGATAAACACAATTACATACCCGATTCATCAAATATATAAATACTGCGGGTGCATTTGTCAATCCAAACGGCATTACTTGAAATTCGTAGTGGGGGGGGGTGGTCCATTGCGAGTCCTGAATGCCGTGTGATTGGATTGGGAATATCCTTTTCTTCTCCGACACGAAGTTGGTGGTGATTAGCCGGATCGTAAATCAATCTTCGAATACACGCTCGAGCCTTGGAGTTGGTCAAATAGATCATCGATCCTTGGGAGAGGATAACGATTCTTGATTGTCAATTTGTTTAATTCACGAAGTAATGCACATGCGAAACGATCCTTCCCTTCTTTTTACAACTTATAATGGAGTCCCCACGGTGATGAACTCGGTCGAATAAATCCATTATCCGACAACTCTTGCAACTTGCCTTTAGCAATTCTTTCATTTATTGACGGTGCTATCGTAAGGCGCACGCGCCACTAGGAGCGGGGTCCTGGAAAACCAATTCAATCACAAACGCCACTTGTGGGACGGAGGGGAATTGCGTCTTCCTCGGCAATGGCCTCGGGAAATACATCCGGAAATTCACAAATAACAGGCACATCCTCCAGACGTCTCTCAGCTGGTTCTTTTTCAACGACTTGAGCAACAAACAAATAACTTCCACGATCTACATACTTCTTGACTTTCATGCACGACACCACTTTCAATCGAGACACACCATCATCACCCTTTACTACCAATGTCCTCTTTTTAAGGGGCACATGTACTTCCTTCTTCCCACACACAATGACAGCGTCATGCAAGACTAACCAATCCATTCCAATAATTACGTCAAAAGTTCCCAGTTCTATGGGCATAAGGTCAATTTCGAATAGGTGGTTTACTAAGTTTAAAGCACAACCTCTCAGAATAGTATTGGTACTAACCACTCTTCCATCAGCCAATTCTACTTCATAGCTATGGTCTACTTTAACGGGTTCTATATCAATCAGATGACTAAAAGCAACATTCACAAAACTTTTATCGGACCCTGAATCAAATAAAACTTTAGCGTAACGGTTATTAAGTAAGAACATACCCGTCACCACATTTGGTCCTAAGTTCTGGTCACCATCTCTCAAAGCATATGCTTGGCCACGGGCTCCATTTCCTCCTGGGTTGTTCCTCGCAGGACAATTAGCCTTAATGTGGCCTTTTTCCCCACATCCGTAGCATGTCACAATCGGCTGTGTATTTGCACCAGTCGCTACCACCTTCGACCAACATTCCCTAGCTTTGTGACCAATTTTCCCACATTTATTGCATTTGATTGGACAGTTTCCGTAGTGTTGCATCCCGCACTTGTTACACTTCACGTTTTGCCCAGCTTCATTGGTGTTTTGGTTTCCAGCATTTGTCATTGCTCTAGCGTTGCCTTGCCTCTGGTTGTTTTGGTTGTTTCGGTTGGTGTTTCGGTTCTGGTTTTGATTGTTGTTACGGTTGTTGTTGTAGTTACGGTTGTTGGAGTAGTTGTTGTTGTTCCGATTACCATTGTTATTCCCACCACCACTACTACTGCTTCCTTGGAAGTTTTCCCACTTCCTTTTCTTGTTATCAGCTTCTCTCTCTGCTCTTGCCTTGACCTTCTGTTCCATTAAAGTGTGCGCCATCCGCACAGCTTTGTTCATAGTTGTTGGTTCAGACGATGTAACTTCCCCTTTAATATTTTCAGACAATCCACGGATATAGGCCTCAACCTTCTTTTGTTCCGTGGGCACCATCCCGGGACACAGTAATGCTAGTTCATTAAAACGGGTGGTGTAAGAGGAGATATCCATATCCTTAACCTTTAAGTTCCATAGTTCATATTCCATCCTTTGGATCTCCTCAGGAGGACAAAATTCCTCCGTCATCATTACCTTCATTTCTGCCCATGTCTTCCCTGTCACGGCTTCCATCCCCAAAGTAGCCACTTGTGAGTTCCACCATGTCAGGGCCCGATCCTGAAAGGTGGCAGCAGCGAACACCACTTTGTTACCTTCGGTACATTTGCTCACAGTGAAAACCATCTCCGTCCTCTCAATCCATCTGATTAGACCTATTGCTCCTTCGTTTCCACGAAAGGTGATAGGGCTACACTTCATGAAATCTGCGAAAGTACATTCCCGAGCAACGGGAGCAACATTAGGTCCTCCAGCACGATTTGCTTCATTTCGAACTCTTTCTCGCTCAGCCCGGATGGCGGCTTCAACACTTTCCTGTATCATACGATTTACGGTATCCTGTGTCAACTGGGGAGGTGGGTCTCCTCTTGAGCTTCTTTTAGGTGGCATAGTTCTGTCACAACACAAAGAAGGATCACGTGAGTTTTCATACCATGACATATCTATATCATGCACAAACAACTTGATCACCACACAAACAAATCACATAAGCTTTTATACCATGATATGTCCATAACATGTACAAACAACTTAACCATAGCGTAAAGAAATGAAATGAGTACTCATACAATGATATGATCATAGCATGTACAAATAAGCACAACATAAAAGAAATCACAACACATCAAGTAGAACGTCAAAGTAGCCATTTAGTCATTCATCACAAAGATTTCAGTACATGGTTGCATCTGTTTCACAAAAATATGGCGCATGCCATTACAATCATTAGTACGAATCCTACAAACCGACATGTCCGGTTGTTAGTGATTTCAAAACATAATAAAAGCTAAAATGATACTAGAACTACTGTGAGTCACGTGGTGATCCACGCGGCTCATAAGGCTGCGAGTCCATGGGGGCGGTATCATCATCATCATCACTGTCAGAGGTGGTAACAGCAGCAGCAGCATCTCTAGCAACAACATAGGGATCATCAAAACGCGGAACAGGGGCAGATCGAGCAAAGGGCTCAACAGGTGGTTTTCTGACTTGCGAACCGGAAGGCACAGGAAGACCATCTTCAGACTTTTGACACTTTTGAAGCATTCGACACATATATTCACCGAATTCTCGGTAAAAGTCCTTCTTGTTCCTTTCATTCACCAACTCTTCCTCCAGAATTTTCTTATCCTTGAAAACCCTGCTCCTTTCATACTCATCGAATCGATCACTCAAATCCTTGACTAACTTCTTCACTCCAGACAAATTCGACATCGTCTTTCTCACCGTACGATCTATCTCAATATTGTCACAACCTAGGCCCACAAAATGACGATCTTGTTCCTTAAACTTCCTTTTTATTCTTCCTTCAGTATCGATCCTTTCCATCATTAATTTTTCCATATCTCTCATCCTCCTCCAAATCGTCCCCAAATTTGGACCCATGGGACCGGTCGGAACAACCTTAGAATTTCCAGTCAAAAGATTTGCAGTAGACGAACTCTCACCGAAATGGAAATTTTGACCAAACGAAGCAATGGGAGGGATAGGCTGACCATCAGCATCAGGGATAACAGGAGAAGTAGGAGGTGTCTCTTCGTCTTCAGAAACTGGAGGTGGTGGATTATTCAAGTCGTCACCTGTATAAGGCTCAATTACTTCCGCCTCATCATCCATTTCCCAGTCATCATCATTATTTTCCTCCGGATCCTCTTCCGGGTCTTCTTCCGGATCCTCTTCCGGGTCTTCTTCCGGATCCTCTTCCGGGTCTTCTTCCGGATCCTCTTCCGGGTCTTCTTCCATCCAACCATTTTGATTATTAGGGATATTACCCCCAACCCAAGGGTGAAAACCATCTTCATGACCTACGGGTTGAGCCGGTGCGTTTTCGAGATTTGCAGGAGCAGGCACATTAGCAGGAGCATCGACGTTAGGATCATTTGAGGGTACATTTGCCATGATTATCTGCAATCATGCAAAATAACATATAAGGTCACTATATCGTAAAATCAACTTACATAAAATATACATGAATAAATATTCATCCAAAATAATTCCAATAACCCATGAATAATATTCATTTAATCTTTATACATAAACAAATCTCTTTTGTTTAACATAATAATCCATATGTATTATATAATCATATATACATATTATAGTATTTACTTCATAAATACTACTCATCCATGATTAACCAAGCATAAAGCATAAACCATTACTTTAAAAAGTAAACTTACAGGGATGACTGGATGAATGCCACGAGGAGTCTTTGCGTGCGTAACCCAAAAATAGTTATAGTTTAGGTTTTTGAAAAGTTGACCTAGTTCTCTATAACTTATGGACTCTTGATTACCTTCTGTAAACCCCATTTTCGGGACAGCGCAGCGGAACATATATTGGGTGTTACTTCCTAGCACAATCACACATAATTCATAAAGAACGACTCAAAAGAGACGTTATAATAACATTGGTCCCAAAATAAACAAGTTTGAACAATATCCCATATTCAACATATGGTTAAACCATAGTACCATAAAAGTCACCCATCATAAGATCAAGTTTCACAAAATACTATTCGTATCATAAACTTTTTCTAACATAGGGATATTTTAGAGTTAAACATAAAAACCTTAGCCAGGACCATCTCGTTGAGCTCCAATATCATCATCACTCCTTGATTACCTGAGATAAAAACATGCTAAAAAGTCAACAAAACGTTGAGTGAATTCATAGAGTTTTCATAAACCATAGTATGAACACAAGTTTTATTTTTATACATCATCTTATAACATTGTAGATCAAACAAGTTATATAATATTTGCACCGAGCTCATGACACCGCAAGCGTTAACATCAACCCATTATAAATTAAATTACATATAATAAAACAATTTTCTTTGCCCCCACATGAGGTATTATCGCCAATATACCTCATTTCTCTAATCACAAATCGTCCGTTCAACGGTGTTCCCACAATGGATCCAGACCCCGGACGGGGATGTCAACCCCAATAGATCTATCAAATGTATTAGTGCTCACTAATCCAAGCAAGTAAGCGGTTCATGAAATTAAGGACTTTATGCGATAGGTACTCGTGCAAAATATAATTCAAGAACGGGTCCAGCATACCAAACAATCTTGTGTTCAATTTTTAAAACAAGCATGTATCTCCCTCGTGGGTTTTCAATAAAACAGTAAAAGTAAAGGCGAAGCTATGAACTCACCAAGTAAAGAAGAAACGAGAGCAATCGAGAAATCGGTGACCACGAGGTAAACTACAAGAAATTATTCGGGGAGCCTACATAATAAGTCGGAATAAATTTATAAAGTATTCAATACTTTATACATAGTTATATAATAAACTTGGTTTATAAATGCAAAACATGTGCAAATTGAACCGAGAATTTAACCAAGGTGTGGCTGATCTATAAATTAGATTGTGGACTGTATTAACTCACTTAAAAGGTCTATAAGTATAGCTTATCCATCTTAACTTTTAGAGTGAGTGACATTTTTATTCTTCTAAAACTAGACGTAAAAGTCTATTTTCTGGTTTAGGTCAGATTCATGAGAGCATTTCTCTCAAACCATTAAGGCTATGAAAGTGAGGCTTTCACATCTAGAAAGCCCTTGGAGTCTACTTTCCAGAACACTAAAGGATATCAATTCCAATTGTTTACATTTAGGATGGAAAGTTTTTTTTACTAATGGAAACTCAAAACATAAACTCATTTTCAGTTTTAGTCAACTTCACGCTAGATAACTATTAATCTCATAAAAAGATACAAAATGAGCTTTCCACTGGAAAGCCACTTAAGTCTAGTTTTCAAAACATTTGGCCAATCAATTATACCATTCACCAATCCATGGAAAATGGATTTTTATTAACCGAAGGTGAAACCAGAAAGTTGGCTGAACTCCTATCCCTTACGGAAAAGTGTATAATTCTTAATCTACAATAGAAATGGATGTGAGGCCAAGTGCTGGAGCTTTCCAAAGATGTCTAGTACTGAACCATGCTTTAAAACCCAATCCTTTAGTTCAAAAACCTGGAGATTAACACGTTTTATATTCAAAGGTCCATATTTGACCTATGATCGTAATTTGACCATAACTCCTTCATCCGGAGGAGTTGGTTGAGTATCCAACTCACCACATGATCCCCTAAGAGTCTATTTTCCAAATATCAAATAATATCAGTAGGCACAAGCCAAAATTTTTGAGAACAAGGGTCGACAACCGGCTATCCCCAAAACAGTCCGCAAAATCTTATTCTAAGTCAATCAATAACACATCTAAATCCTCAATTGAGCTTTCACAAGGCCCCAAAATACTTCAATGCAAATCTTATCCTATAAAACCATTATACCTCACATACTCTAACTTTCCAAGTCAATTATAAAATTACTTGAATGATCTATACAAGTGAAAATCATTAAACATGCACTTAGAAAATTAAGCAAAAGTTTAGGTCTTTAAAGAAGATTTACCACACAAAATAGAATGGAGAAATGATCAATCACAACACCTAAATGGTGTTGTGGGCTGCCGAAACACACAAGACCAACCAAAACAGAAAATCCTAATTTTTCTCTTCCATCTTGCTTCACAAACATCCTAGTTACATCCCTTGTAGTTTTGAAAACCTTCAATCAATTAAAGCCTAATAATCTTCAAGATCTTAAAATTATTTGATATTTTTGCAAATCAATGCATGTTGTTTTTTAGTGATAGGAATGGATTAAGGATGATTTTAGAGATGATTTGGTGAATAAAGGAGGTGATTTGAGTGGGTTTTGATGATGATGATGGTGGTTTTTCTCTTGGGGCTGTCGAACAAAAGAAGAAGAGAGGGAGAGGATTTTACTGTTGGGTTTTTTTTGTCTGTGTTTCTATTGTGTGTGTGTGAAGGTGTGTTGTAATATTAAAAAGGGGAAGATTAGGTTTTAGCTGGGCTTTATTTAGGATTAGTAGGTTTTAAGTGTTAATAATGAAAACAAATAAAATGGGTGTTTTGTGAGGTGGGCACCGGCAAAAGAAGGGACGTGGGCGTTTCATGGACTAAGTTTTACCTAACTAATGATATTTATTAATCTCGGGCCCAATTACCTATCTAGTCCGATATCTTTCCTAAATCGCGATTTTCGACTCGGTTGCACATGTAAACTTTATAAAAATAATTTTTTATAAAATAAAGATATAATTGGCATTCGAGGCCAAAATACGAAGTCGTTGATTTCTCGTTGCTCAAAAACGGTTAAATTTTATCGCATAGCACTTTTATTCAAATCCGACGATTTTCTCCAAAATCGACAAAAAAATAATAAAAAAAATGGAAAATTTTCTACAATTTAGAAAATAATTATATATGTTCGAAAGAAATAAAGACCTTAAGTTAGGTTATACAGTTTTTCCTCCTTTAGGAAGCGACGTCCCGGCGCTTGTCCTGCCTTGTCACGCATCTTCTCGCAAAGAGATGATGATACTTGCTCCTAAAGAAGTCCTCACGCTCCTATGTAAACTCCGGCCCCTGCCGTGAGTTCCAACGAACTTTAATGATCGGAATTTGGCTCTGCTTGAGCCGTTTCACCTCTCTATCCATAATCTCCATCGGTTCCTCGACAAAATGCAATTTGTTGTCGAGTTGAACTTCATCCAACGGGATGACCACATCATCATTCACAAAGCACCTCTTAAGATTAGAGACATGGAAAGTGTTATGAATTCCACGAAGCTTATCGGGCAATTCCAACTTATATGCCACGGGCCCAATTCTTTCGATAACCTTGAATGGCCCAACAAATCGTGGACTTAACTTCCCACGTTTACCAAAACGTATGACACCCTTCCATGGTGACACTTTCAACATGACTTTGTCGCCTACCTCAAATTCTGTCAATCTTCTTTTAAGATCAGCGTAGCTCTTTTGTCGACTCCTAGCGGTTAACAAACGGTTCTTAATTTGAACTATCTTTTTCGTGGTTTTTCCCTGACAATTTCGGCCCAGTGATTTTGCTTTCCCAACCTCATCCAACATCCTGGCTGATCTACCACTTTCGCCATATCAAAGCCTCGACGGAGAGGCTTAATACTAGCATGGTAACTATTATTGTAAGAGAACTCAACTAAAGGCAAGTGTCTATCCCAACTGCTTCAAATCAATCCACACATGCCACGAAGCATGTCTTCCAATGATTGGATAGTCTCTCGCTTTGCGCGTCCGTTTCCAGGTGGTAAGCGGTACTTAAGTCAATTAACTCCCAAGGCCTTTTGGAGAGATCACCCAAAACCTCGATTGTGAACAAACTGTCTTTGTCAGAAATAAACCCGACAGGGCAACACCATGCCTACACACAATCTCTTTCAGATACAACTGAGCAAGCTTCTCAATACTATCGGTCTTCTTCATTGGTAAAAAGTGAGCTAATTTGGTCAATCGGTCCACGATGACCCAAATCAAATCATAACCGCTTGGGGTCCTTGGAAGTCCAGACACGAAATCCATGGTTACTTTTTCCCATTTCCATTCGGGAATTTCTGGTTGCTGAAGCAAGCCTGATGGTTTCATGTGTTCCGCCTTAACCTTGGCACATGTTAAGCACTTGTCGATATATGTGGCGATATCAGCCTTCATATTCGGCCACCAATACAACCTTTTCAAATCTTGATACATTTTAGTAGACCCCGGGTGAATCGAATATTTAGATTTATGCGACTCATGCATAATTAAATCTCTTAATCCTCCATAAAGCGGCAACCATATGCGCTTATCATGATACCTTATTCCATTTGTGCGAATTTCAAAGATTTGCTTTTGCATCCTTCCAAGATTTTCCCTCTTCACATTTCCCTCCTTTAGGGATTTAACTTGAGCTTCAAGAATTTGTTGCATTAAGTCCTTATGATCCGTGAGCATCAAAGATTACACCCTCAAGGGCTTTTCCATTTCCTTCCTACTTAGAGCATCGGCTACCACGTTAGCCTTTCCCGGGTGATAACGGATTTCACAATCATAATCGCTCAAGAGTTCTATCCATCTTCGCTGCCTCATGTTCAGTTCCTTTTGGTCCAAAATATATTGTAGGCTTTTATGATCCGTAAACACTGTGCACTTCACACCATACAAATAATGCCTCCACAGTCTAAGAGCAAAAACTACCGCACCCAATTCCAAATCATGGGTCGTATAGTTTTCCTCATGAGTCCTTAATTGCCGGGATGCATACGCGATGACCTTCTCACGCTGCATCAACACAGCTCCATAACCTTTTAATGAAGCATCACAGTACACAACAAAATCTTCGGATCCTTCTGGCAATACCAAAATAGGAGCACTACATAATTTATCCTTCAACAGCTGAAAGGCTTCCTCTTCTTCTTTGCCCCATTCGTAAGTCTTATTCTTTTGAGTTAGCTTGGTAAGTGGCTTGACGATTAAAGAGAAACCCTCGATGAATCTCCGATAATAGCCAGCTAACCCTAAGAACTGCCTTACCTCAGTCGGAGACTTCGAGCAGGCACAACTCTTATTGCTTTAACTTTGCCTGGGTCCACGTGAACACACTTGACTATAATCACGTGACCGAGATATTTCACAGCAATCTAAACCATAATTCACATTTCAATAACTTGGCTTATCGCTTCTCCTTCGAAGTATTCTCAGAATAAATTCTAAGTGCTCTTTATGCTCTCCTTGTTCTTGGAATAAATAAGGATGTCGTCAATAAACACAATTACAAATTTGTCGAGAAACGGTCTTAATACCGATCATATATCTATTAATTACTGCGGGGTGCATTTGTCAATCCAAATGGCATTACTTGAAATTCATAGTGGCCATAACGAGTCCTGAATGCCGTGATTGGAATATCCTTTTCTCGAACACGAAGCTGGTGATAACCGGATCGCAAATCAATCTTCGAGTACACACTCGAGCCTTGAAGTTGGTCAAATAGATCATCAATCCTTGGGAGAGGATAACGATTCTTGATTGTCAATTTGTTTAGTTCTTGATAGTCTATGCACATGCAAAACGATCCATCCTTCCTTCTTTTACGAACAACACCGGGCTCCCCACAGTGATGAACTCGGTCGAATAAATCCTTTATCCGATAACTCTTGCAACTGCCTAGCCAATTCTTTCATTTCTGACGGTGCTAATCGATAAGGCGCACGTGCCACAGGAGCGGCTCCTGGAACCAATTCAATCTTAAACTCCACTTGTCGAGACGGTGGGAGTCCTGGCAAGTCCTCGGGAAATACATCTGGGAATTCACAAATAACAGGCACATCCTCTAGACGTCTCTCTACCGGTTTCTTTTCAACGACTTGAGCAACAAACAAATAACTCCACGCTTCTTCCATTACCGTAACTTTCATGCACGACACCACCTTTAATCGAGACACACCATCATCACCCTTTACTACCAATGTCCTCTTCTTAAGGGGCACGTGCACTTCCTTCTTCCCACACACAATGACAGCATCATGCAAAACCAACCAATCCATTCCAATAATTACATCAAAAGTTCCCAGTTCTATGGGCATAAGGTCAATTTTGAATAGGTGGTTTACTAAGTTTAAAGCACAACCTCTTAAAATAGTATTGGTACTAACTACCCTTCCATCAGCCAATTCTACTTCATAGCTATGGTCTACTTTAACGGGTTCTATATCAATCAGATGACCAAAATTAACATTCACAAAACTTTTATCGGACCCCGAATCAAATAAAACTTTAGAATAACGGTTATTAAGTAAGAACATACCCGTTACCACATTTGGTCCAAAGTTCTGGTCACCATCTCTCAAAAGCATATGCTTGTCCACGGGCTCCACTTCCTCTGCGTTGTATTGCAGGACAATTAGCCTTAATGTGGCCTTTCTCCCCACACCCGTAGCATGTCACAATCGGCTAGGCATTTGCACCAGTCGCTACCACCTTCGACCAACACTCTCTAGCTTTGTGGCTAATTTTTTCACGTTTATTGCACTTGATTGGACAGTTTCCATAATGTTGCATTCCACAGTTGTTACAATTCACATTTTTCCCAGCTTCATTTGTGTTTTGATTTCCAACATTTGTTATTGCTCTAACATTGCCCTGCCTCTGATTGTTTTGGTTGTTTCGGTTGGTGTTTCGGTACTGCTTTTGATTGTTGTTACGGTTGCTGTTGTAGTTATGATTGCTGGAGTAGTTGTTGTTGTTCCGGTTACTATTGTTATTTCCACCACCACTACTATTGCCTCCTTAGAAGTTCTCCCACTTCCTTTTCTTGTTATCAGCTTCTCTCTCTGCTCTTGCTTTGACCTTCTTTTCCATTAAAGTGTGCGCCATCCGCACAGCTTTATTCAGAGTTGTTGGTTCAGACGATGTAACTTCCCCTTTGATATTTTCAGACAATCCACGAATATAGGCCTCAATCTTCTTTTGTTCCGTGGGCACCATTCCGAGACACAGTAATGCTAGTTCATTAAAACGGGTGGTATAAGAGGAGATATCCGTCTCATTGACCCTCAAGTTCCATAGCTCATTCTCCATCCTTTGGATCTCCTCAGGAGGACAAAATTCCTCCGTCATCATTACCTTCATTTCTGCCCATGTTTTCCTTGTCACGGCTTCCATCCCCGAAGTAGCCACTTGTGAGTTCCACCATGTCAGGGCCCGATCCTGAAAGGTGGCAGCAGCGAACACCACTTTGTTACCTTCGGTACATTTTCTCACAGTGAAAACCATCTTCGTCTTTTCAATCCATCTGATTAAACCCACCGCTCCTTTGTTTCCACGAAAGGTGGCTACACTTAATGAAATCTGCAAAAGTACATTCCCGAGCAACGGGAGCAACATTAGGTCCTCCAGCATGATTTGCTTCATTTTGAACTCTCTCTCGCTCAGCCCGGATGGCGGCTTCAACACTTTCCTGTATCATACGGTTTACGGTATCCTATGTCAACGGGGGAGGTAAGTTTCCTCTTGAGCTTCTTTTAAGCGGCATAGTTCTGTCACAACACAAAGAAAGATTCAGTGAGTGTTCTACCATGACATATCCATATCATGTACAAACAACTTGATCACCACACAACAAATCACATAAGTTTTTATACCATGATATATCCATAACATGTACAAACAACCTAACCATAACGTAAAGAAATGAAATGAGTACTCATACAATGATATGACATAAATGTACAATAGTCACAACATAAAAGATTCACAACACATCACAGTAGAAAGTCATCAGTAGCCATTTAGTAATTCATCTCAAAGATAACAGCACATGTTGATTTGTTTCACAAAAATATGGTGCATGCCATTGCAACCATTAGTACGAATCATACAAACCGACATGTCCGGTTGTTAGTGATTTCAAAATATAATAAAAGCTAAGATGATATTAAAACTACTGTGAGTCACATGGTGATCCACGCGGCTCATAAGGCTGTGAGTCCATAAAGGCGGTATCATCATCATCAATGTCGAAGTGTAATCAGAAGTAGCAGAATCTTTGGCAACAAATAGGGGATCATACATAACGCAGAGCTAGGGCGAGATCAGCAAGGGCATCGGTTTGATCTTGTCTCTCATCTTGGAGATCATTATCATCTCTTTGTCTCTTATCTCGGAGAACTTTGTCATCTAATCTAGATGAGCTCCCAGTTCCCTTTGATAAACAAGGAAATATATTTTCAAAGAAAGAAGCATTCCTAGATTCCATTATTGTATTCTTTTGGATATCTGGATTTTTCGATTCATGTACAATGAAACGATAAGCAGTGCTATTCTTAGCATATCCAATGAATATACAATCCACAGATTTAGGTCCAATCTTTTGGGCCTTGGGAGTTGGCACAGCTACCTTGGCTAAACAGCCCCACACTCGTAAGTATTGATATGATGGTTTTCTTCCCATCCATAATTCATAAGGAGTCTCTTCCTTTTCTTTACGAGGTATCTTATTTAAAAGATAAGTAGCCGTCAGAATGGCTTCCCCCCACATGTCCTGGCTCATGCCAGAACTGATCAACATGGCAGTAACCATTTCTTTCAAGGTACGGTTCTTCCTTTCGGCAATACCGTTTTGCTGAGGTGAATAGGGAGCAGTGAACTCGTGTCTAATTCCATGTTTCGCACAAAGCTCGGCGAATGGAGCCACGTATTCACCTCCTCTATCACTTCGTACAACCTTGATTTTCTTACCAAGTTGATTCTCAACTTCGGTTTTGTATAGAACAAACTTGTCTATAGCTTCATCTTTACTTTTCAACAAGTAAACATAGCAATACTTGGTACAATCATCAATAAACGTGATAAAGTACTTATTGCCACCCTTCGTGGGTAGTGATTTCAAATCACATATGTCTGTGTGTATCATATCAAGTGGTTCGGTTGTTCGCTTAACCGATTTGAAAGAAGTTCTTGTAAGTTTGGCTTCAACACAAGTTTCACATTTGTATTTAGAATCAATATGAAAGTTTGGTATGCTATTAAATTTAATCAAACGACGCATCGAATTAAAATTTACATGTCCAAGACGACCATGCCACACATTAGAAGACTCAATCAAGTAAGCAGAAGAGTTCATTTTATTGATATCATTCTTGACCACCATTACATTGAGTTTAAACATAGCATCCACTGCATAACCCTTACCAACATACATTTGATTCTTAGACAAAACAAACTTATCAGACTCAAAGACTAAACGAAAACCAAACTTGTTTAACAGCCAACCGGACACAAGATTCTTGCGAATCTCCGGAACATACAAGACATTAGTCAACTTGAGCTCTTTCTCGGATGTCATCTTCAAAATAACATCTCCTTCACCCTTGATATCAGCAGTTGCAGAGTTGCCCATATACAGCTTCTGTCCATTGTCAACCGCTCTGAAAGAGTGAAACATACTCTTATCAGCACACACATGACGAGTTGCCCCAGTATCAATCCACCAACCACTGTTGTTAGTACCTACCAGGTTAACCTCAGAGATCATAAACAAGTTTGAACAATATCCCATATTCAACATATGGTTAAACCATAGTACCATAAAAGTCACCCATCATAAGATCAAGTTTCACAAAATACCAAATTGTATCATAAACATTTTAACATGGGGATATTTAGAAGTTCAAACAAAAACCACGCAAGACCATCCTCGTGAGCTCCAAGTCATCCATCATCCTTGATTACCTGAGATAAAACATGCTAAAAAGTCAACGAAACGTTGAGTGAATTCATAGAGTTTTCATAAACCATAATATGAACACAAGTTTTATTTTATACATCATCTTATAACATTGTGGATCAAACAAGTTATATAAATATTTGCACCGAGCTCATGACACCGCAAGCGTTAACATCAACCACATATGTAATAAATTACCATATGAAATAAACAATTTTCTTTGCCCCCACACGAGGTATCATCGCTAATATACCTCATTTCTCTAATCACAAATCGTCCGTTCAAGGGTGTTCCCACAATGGATCCAAACCCCGGACGGGGGATGTCAGCCCCAATAGATCTATCAAATGTATTAGCGCTCACTAATCCAAGCAATTAAGCGGTTCATGAAATTAGGGACTTTATGCGATAGGTACTCATGCAAAATATAATTCAGGAACGGGTCCAGCATACCAATCAATCTTGTGTTCAATTTTTAAAACAAGCATGTATCTCCCTCGCGGGTTTTAATAAAACAGTAAAAGTAAAGGCGAGGCTATGAACTCACCAAGTAAAGAAGAAATGAGAGCAATCGAGAAATCGAGACAACGAGAAACACCAAGAAATTATTCGGGACCTACATAATAAGTCGCGGCATAATGTTATAAAGTATTCCAATACTTATACATAGTTATATAATAACTTGTTTATAAAAATGCAAAACATGTGCATTGATAAGTGCTTAATTACACATATCTTTTACCCCTAAAAACGAGCTTAAATGACCAAAAACAGACAAAAACTGCCAAATATATGTTTGTTTTGCATTTGTATTGTGCAGGAAGTGGATATCAACAAAAAGACAGAAAACCAAGCCAAAATGACAAAACTGAGCATGGAATGGAAAAGACTGTGCAAAATCAAGGCCAAAGTCCAAAAAATGTCAAAGTCAGAGTCAATACTAAAGAATCAGCAGTCAAAACGGAGCCGGAACTGAAGAATACTATTGAATGCAATCTTTACCCATCTGATGGGCCAGGAAAGCCCAATAGTATATTTATGAAGACTGTGAAGACCAAATGGGCCCTCAATCATTTACAACAGCCCATTTGTGTGCATTTGACAAAGACTGTGAAGACTTTGAAGGCCCAATCCTAGCCCAGTTACAGCCAATCTCAGCCATTGTACACACAAAACCCACTTCATAACCTTATTGGGCTTGAAAAAGCCCAATAACCAAAATTAAGTAGCAAACATAAATGGGTAGAAGCAGAAGACAACCATTATATAACGATAATAAAATAATTAAAATGTCAAGGCACGAGGCTCGTGTTTAACACAATTCCCTTAAAACAGATCCGTCGTCTGTCTCCCAAGGTACAACGACCAAAGTAGATGTAATGTCGGACGTGAAAAACTTGCCTGAAAGATCACAGAAAAGTTGTGCGTTTCTGATCGAGAGACTGCTCGAATTTGGTAATTGAGATGCGTTTTTGGTTGTGCCAAAACTGAATGAGACATGGGTTATATTTATAATGAAAACCTAACTTGTTGTCAAAGAATAAATATTCCCCATAAATAAATAAACCTGTTATAACCAAAACAGATTTGTATATCTTTTAACACACGAAAATACCCTACTAAAACTTATCCAATAAGTTTAAATATATTCTTAAAATAGATTTACAGAAACTAGAAAAAGGAAAATCGAATCAACAACAAAAAGATTCGCACGTAGGCAAAGTTTCGGAGTTGTATTCGTGTTCGCAAGTCGCGCGGGATCGCATGAGTTCATGACAATAATTTAAAGTCCAATTTTACAACGGTCTATATGGAAATATATAAAGCACTAATTTAAACCATGCAACACAAGATATGACAATGAAAAAAACCATTACAAAGTGTATGGATCATACTATGTTGATGACAATGAAAATTTACTCTTTATAACAATTAAACTTGATAGATTAATCAAGTTTACAAGCGAACTTATATAGACCCGCTGATAGGATTAGTTGACTATTGTGTAAGTTCCACAAAGTAGTAAATGCACTATAATAACGACAACAATAATAAGTAATAGCATTTACTACAACAAACATTTATATTTATAGTGATACGAGGTTGATCCCTTAGTAGGGGTAGGTGGGACGTGTCAAGAATCATATGGTTGAAGTACGATCAGCTATATGCATGTTCATTCTTGGAAACATCCCGCCCATACTTGTGTGAACAGTTTTGCCAACTGTTCACTTCTTTTACCAACTCGTACTTAGGTAGACTTTAATTCGAAAGACACTTTGTCCCTACATTTTGCTTTATCAAATTATCCCGCCCAAACTCACTTAGAGATAAGAACTAAGTTTAGCTTGTTTATCTCAAAGAGTAACAAAGAGTCTTCAGGGTATAGCCAACCCTTGACTCCCTTCAACTCTTCACCTTTCATCACATATCATTTGCTATCCTTCCCAGCTGACGAGTTGTCTTTACAAGTAATCTTCCAACTTCCTTAATAATTCTTTAAATAAAATACGACTGAGGTTGCAAGCGAAGTCCTTTTATTGCTCGCTGATGTTCATCAGCGAGTCTTCAACACTTAGCCTAGTATCTGTTTAAATCCTGGCAGAGAAAATTAGGCACTCAATTGCCCAACATATTTGTATATCTTTTAACACACGAAATATCCTGCTAAAACTTATTTAATAAGTTTAAATCTCTTTTTAAGATAGATTTGCAGAATCCGGAAAAAGGATACCCGAATTAGCAACAAAAAGATTTGTACGCATGCGAAGTTTCAGAGCTGCATTCGTGTTCGTAGGTCGCACGGGCTCGCATGAGTTCACAATCTTGGAACCAATTTTGGCCTAAAAATCCCAAAATTATGCACCCCCTATGCCAACGCAACGAGTATGGAGTAAAAACGAACAAAGGCATTTAGATAGCAAATATCAAGATTTCTATATAAACACTTTCCCACTTCCTTTTCTAGACGATGTGGATGTATCATTTTTCTCATATTTTGTGTTTCATGTGTCTCACTTTGAGACATGATATTTTATTCATATTAACTTTATTTTGGACATACCTGATGAAGTACAGTTTCCCCCGGAACATCCAAAGGATAAATATAACTTGAGATGCTTCTGCCAAACTAACACGGGCTGAACTAAACAAACACTCCAGAGATGCTGACTTGTCGATGGACAAGTCAGGTCCGGAGTCACCACCAGAATTTCAGAGAAGCTGGTATGTTGAAGGACATATCAGGTCCGGAGTTATTAGCTTCGTCCTAGCGTAGCGGCACCTAAGGAACAACCCAACAAAAGGTACAGTCCTTACAAAGGACCACTGTCCTTGGAATGACACGCAACCGATAGGTCGTACCAAAAGAGAGCCCCGCGGTTATGTCTTGTAGTGAATCCTAAATAGTATAAAGAGTGGGCTCATTTCCCCAAGACATACACACAAATACTACCCAGACCACACTTTATTTCTCCGCATATTATCTCAAACCACCAGACTTACTACCTTACGCTGGATTTGGTATACCGGATTCACACCCCGGGGCGAGCTAACGGTTCTCTTTTTTACTTTTAGCTCGGAGACGGAGGACCAAGCTCCGGAGGAACAAGCTGAGCCACAATATATATCAATGTAGAGAGTCACTTTTGAACAAGCCCAAGTATTAGCCCACGGTAAGATTACCTCGACATTTGGCGCCACCGTAGGACCCCGCATCCCAATCACCCAAAAGAAGAAGAAAAAACCAAAGAAGGCATTGTCCGACACACAACCTATGGAGGAGGAATATCAAGGGGCGGCGATTAGGACGTAGAACGGAAACCCATGGGGAACCTACCGAACCAGTCTTACAAACGTAAAAAACCCCTTCTCCTTCTTCGGCCTTCATAAAAGAAAACATTAATGTATTAAGAACCATGATCAAAGAGTATGACCAACAAACCAAGATAAAAGCCACACCAAGAAAACTAGCCTACGCTGATTCTAAATAAGAAGCTCCGGCCTTGTCACTAGCCAAGGGGTTTTCTGATTGATTCTCTCTCGTATGCCTCCAGGTACGTTCGCAACCTATAGAACCAAACCTGCTCTAGCCAGTAAAAGTTGGAAAACTCCCTCCAAAAACAAAGAATCTACACACTTAAGAAGGTCAAGAAGGTTGGAAGACCGGAGCATGACCAAGGAGAAAGTTAGAAAGCAAAGATCCAAATCCAGAAGAAAAAGGTTCGAACACCAAGAGGCAAGCTCAAAATCCGAATATGAAGAAGGTTCGAAAGATGCTTATGAAGACCTGAATTCATCGTACAAGAGGCCTAAACCCACCCCTTTTACCCAAAGAATTACTCGCTTCAAATATCATAAGAGGGCAAAACTCCCCTAATATCAGGGTATACGAAGGTAACAAGGATCCTGAGGATCACTTGGGTATCTTCTCGGTGGCGGCCGAGCAAGAGGAATGGCCAATGCCTGTTTGGTGCAAAATGTTTCGCCAAACCCTAGGTGGAGAGGCACGAAATTGGTTTGACGACTTGGACCCTAAAAGTGTGGATAGTTTTGAGGAATTAAGCCAGAAATTCTAGGAAGAATTTTCACAAAAAAATATATGATAAAGACCCGATTGAAATTCACGGCATCAAGAGGAGGCAAAATGAAGGCTTGTAAGCTTTCATGGACCGGTTCAAGTCCGAAAGTTCACACATAAAGGGGGTTCCGCCGGTCTTACGCATCTCAGCATTTATGCATGGTCATGGTCCGTCCGCCGGATACTCGCTAAGAAGCCTTTAAACGACAAATACCCAAGACGTGACGAAATGTTTTCAAGAGAGTTAGGGGCATTCATTAAGGGAGAAGTGGTCGATGGGTTCATAAAGAAAAGGTTCGTCCCTCTCCCAAGGAGACAAAAGAGATCCTCGCCATTGAAAAAGAATTCCACGCCATGAAAGCGTGAGCTTCCCAGAACCACCGCCTTTGATCAAACTCCCAAAAAGCAAAACTTGAATAAATTATGTGACTAACCATGGGACAAGGTCACAACAACTACGTTTTTTATCAGTTAAAAAAAGCAAATAGAGGAAGTAGTTGCTCGGGAAGATGGCTTATTCATTGACGGAATGTCGCCAGAACAACCAAGCGGAATGGGAACATGGAAAAGACAGCAGTGTGAGAATCATAAACATGAAAGGGAAGATTGGGGTGGGGGGGGGAAGGGGAACCGCAAGAGACCATTTAAGGAAGAATCTGGTCAAATGAACGAAAATCACCTTCCAGCATCCCATAGAGTCAATGACAAGAAAACCCATCATATTTGAAGGAATAGTAGAAGGAAATCGAGTCCGAAGGATTCTTGTTGATGGTGGAAGTTCGTCAGAAATCATGTATGAACACTGCTTCAGAAACCTTGATATCAACGTCCGGGCAAGGTTCAGAAGGTGCAAGACTCCAATGATAGGTTTTTTGAGAGAAACGTATCACCCCCTGGGGTTTAATAAGTCTTCGAGTAACCATGGAAAATGAAGGAAGAAGTAAGACGGTGTTAATGGAGTTTGCAATAATAAAATGTTATTCACCATACAACTTCATAATAGGAAGGACTAGAATGAGAAGCCTCGGAGCGGTGGTTCCACAATTCCTCTATGATCTACTTTCCCCACACTAACCAAGGATTTGTAACAATTGAAAACTAAGTAGAGAGACCCCTACGAGAATGTAAACACTTGGAGAGGGTACAAGGATCGTGGAAGGAGGTGTTGTGGCGTCAGCGCGAAGAACAAATGTCCAGGATAAGGAAACAAGCAATCTTAAGGGCGAGAAGTAACTCCGGAAGAATGCATGGTTTAGGTCCGGTGTCGCTTGAAAAAATAGGAAGCAAGGAGGACATAGAGGAAGTATTTACCATCAGCCATGAACATTCGGACCAGTATATGACGATGGGAGCCACCTTAACAACCAATTGCAAACATTTACTGGCAGACATTCTGTAGCATCTTGTATTTTACGATCAATATTCTAAACCGAGCCCTAATTCTATATTCTAAATTTGATATGAAATTTATTATTTTGTTTTTATAGTCCGATTTATCCAAAATCGTTGTTTTTTTAGTTATTTACAGTTGTGCTTTTGAATAATTCAAATAAGGGTAAGGGTGAGTTCATGTACCGTAAAGCGTTTTAAAGAATTTTAAAATTTCATGTTTACCCACTCCGGAAGTTCAATTTATTGTTATTTAATAAGTTATTTTTTTTCTCCCCGTTTTTGCCAAAAGCCTTGTCAAAAATAGTACTTTAACACTCTTTAATACTTTAACTAAGTGTTTTAAATCAAATATTGTGGTATAAATGTTTTAGATAAATAAATATATAAATATAAAATAAACAAAACATAAAAACCAAACAACACCCTTTTTTTCGCTCTAATGTAACATCATACTAAACTAGAAAACAAACACTCTCTTATTACCTTTACTCATACTATATTCTAAAACAAACACAGCCCCCCTTAGGAACTTAACTAGTCATGTTTGACCACCTATATATGTGTTGACCCCCTTCATTCACACACATACAACAGATAAAAAAAACAATGGCACTAACCTTCTTCGCCCTTACTGTTCGAAACGCACACAAACCCAAAACCCCAAAAATCACCATCAAACTTTACCAAATCAATTTCCTATTAATCCCATATCCACTCCTATACTAATCTCATAATACCAATATCACAGAAAAAACCATGCATATTGATTGTGAAATTCTTGGATTTTTATTTGATATTTTATATTTCAAAAAGTTTTTGATCTAATTGAAGAGTGCGGTAATTTTGATAGTATGCCAGGGATGGAAAAAACAGTGGGTAAAAAAGTTGTGGGTGCAACAAAAACGAGTTATATCGAATAATGATTTGGGTTATTGTGAAAGTGATCGGACTCCAACATCAAACCCAACAAGGGTTTGATTGTTTTGAACATCAAGCTCTCTTGTTGTATTTTAGTACTTAATCAATTAGTTTTTGTATTATTTGGTTATACATATAACTAGCATGTGTTAATATATATATCGAGAAACCATGAATTTGTTGCATGTAATGGAAATAATTGAGGTTGTTAAGGTTTGAGGTGTTAAGTAGATGCGTTAGGTTTTTTCGTAAGTGTGGTTGGGATCGTTTGTGAAGCTTGAAATGGAGTTTTGAAGGAGTAGAAAAGATACTCATTAGGTGCAGAAATTAGCGTGTCCAATTTAGGTCGAGTCAATTCTTTTAAACACGATTTAGGCTTAAGAAATATGGTAGAGGATTTCCGTGAAGGCTTCAATTCGATATATGGATAGTTTTGATAACTCTTAAAAATAAACTTTGGCGCCTGAATTGAATATGAGAAAATGTTAAAAATAAAAAACCACACTTAATAAAAATAAATGTTGCTAAGGCAGATTCGAAAAAAGGCATTTTTCGTTCATTACTGTTCCGTTTATGGCCTTCGGCCGAAACATAAAAGTGTTCGAAAGGTCGTTTTACTTTCCTTCTAAAGGATAACTAAGGTCTAGAAAATGCTTAAATGATGGGTCGAAAAAAAGCATAGAATGAAATTATGCGTTTATTTACTTATATATAGTTGCATCAGATAGATATAAGGGCATTATCGTCATTTTCTGTTGATTTTTTGGGGGCTCTAGGGTAAAACAAAAAAGTTGTATTATAATGACCGTTATACTTTTTTAAGATGCATTGTTAGGTCAAAAAAGCTTAATGACTGCATCAAAAAGACTTAGAATAAAATTTGCGTTTTTTTTTAGTTTGCATCAAATATGAATAGGTGGGGCATTATCTTTATTTCTGTCGAGTTTTTGAGTTCTCGGGTAAAAACTAAAAAGTGTTTAAAAAATGCCGATTTTAAACCTTTGACGCATGGATAACAAGCTGAAGAAACGGGTAAATATATGATGGGTGAATGAATTAGATACTACAATTTTAGTTAGAAAAATCAAGTTTCTGCCGAAACTTTGCAAGTTATTTGGTCTTTTTTTTTTGTTAGGTTTCGGGTCGCGGCAATATCTAAAATTTTGTTCCGACACGTCGTTTTACATCAAATTGCTTTAGAGTCCGAGTCGTGAAAATGTGATTTAGCCGGTCGTTTTGGACGGGTCAAATTTAAGAAAATATATATAATAAAAAATCAAACTTGGCGAAATTCTTTTAAGGTCACTTAACTGTATTAAGAGATATATAGGCGTAAAATATATAACTAAAGCTGAAATTAACAACCTAAAAAGTGTGTCTTACACTATTCAACGCATCTAGATTTTCTTAATCTTTATAAGGGGCAAAATGAGTAATTTACATTAAAATTAACATATTATTCGGATGGGGTTAAAATGTGAGTTAAACATAAGGCGGACATCATTTTAGTGGGAATAATAAATAATTTGACGCACCATGGATTCTACGATATACAAACTCAAAATGTCGGAATATATATATTACATACTAAGCATTGTTATGCATTTTCTTATAAAGTAAAATCATCTACGCGCTACCCATTATTATAGGTCGCGGGTGAGACGTTGTCGCCGTTCTCTCCTTGTTGAATTTCTCGTTCGATACTTCATTGCTTCTCGGTGAGTTGATAGCCCCACCTTTTCTCTTTCAATGGTTTTCATAAACTGTTTTCGGGGTGAGAATACATGCTCGTTTACTAAGCAAATTTATTGATTTCTACTACTTAAAGCGTACAGACAACTTTGCTAAAGATTTTTACTAGCTTACACCTAACAACATATCTTTTAATACATGGTTGTTTACTCATGAATTTACTAAATCTTGATTTGCTTACTACATGATTTGAGATCACTGAATTCTTATATATGAAAACTAAGAGTTTTGAACACATTACTTGTTTTACATTGGACACAAGTGGTTTTCAATTATATGTTATTCCAGATCATATTATTGCTTAAGTACCCTTTGCCATTAAGTCCCTTTTTCTATCATGAACCGTAGTTTACCACATTGTATTATACGCTAGTGATTGTTGAAAGATCTATCGGGATTGACAATCCCCCTCTGGGGGCTGTGTTTCTAGATAACATTGACAGCATTTAACATTAGGGTAATTCGTAGATGTTTGGCAGCATCTGTATTTGTATTTTTCTTTTGGAAGACTTGAGTATAATACGTTTAAGGTGACGGTGTCATGACTTAGGTGCAATAAAACATAATTTTGACACTAAATTTGTTTCGTAGTCTACTATTACTTAATTCTTGTGGTCCACTTCTAAACATTACCTGATTTTTTGAATCACTACTTGGATTTCAAAAATAATACGTTGAAATGTTGTAACGCTACTTTTCTTACTGAAATATTACTTTGAATTATTCCCAATAACTTATTTACTTAATACCTATTAATACACCAACGATGTATTGTTGCCATTTTCGCATGTATTTCCAGGTTATTATTTTGCTAGCTGTGCATTGGGAGCATTCGAGTCACGCGGATACAAATATTTTTTTAGGCTTTATAATTTCAGTACCATTCAATAAATGTTTTGACATTGTTTTCTAATACGTTATAAATGGGACCTGTTGTAACTCTGGTATTTATAAAAATTATCGAATGGTTGACTTTTCAAAACGTCACACTTAGAGTCGTATTCTAGTAACTTGTACTTTAATGCTATGAATATGCACCCCAAGTGGTATACCGCTGCGTTTTGATTTTTAGGGTTTTATAGAGTGGTATACAGATCGCTCTTCACGTTATAGCGAACTAGGTTGTTTATTAAACCTGGACTATATAAGAAGTTGATGGCTGTTTTTTTAAAAAAAATAAAAGTCTTTTCACAGTTGTCTGAAATCCGCGCGCAAATTCTGAAGCGATGATCTCCTGATTCCATTAAAACCGCTTTTATTGTATCTTTAACTACTATTACATAGATAATGAGTATTTAACACTTGTCCATGATTTCGCACTCTTATGTCTATCTTATGACGTCTTAATATTTACCTTATAGCGGTCAGTTATATAAATATTGACCACTCTGATTATCGCGTACTTCCTGATTTCTCATTTACTCCCTTGAGTATTGATACTGGTATTATATAAGGATACCTATATATGTGGGCTACTTTCTTTTCGATCTCTTACGATTAACTTCGAACTTTTTCATGGTTTACCTAATTCTCTTTTGACGATATTGAAATTCGGCGTAGTTTGTCAATTCCACCGGTTATTTTAACATTCGACTCCGAGTTGAACACTCTTCTTATACTTTTGAATCGCATATGTTATTTCGGAATCCATCATTTTGAAGTCTTCCAGTTGATGGGAATACGACTTTAACTTGTCACAAACTTCGGATCGTGCCGCAAAAAAAAATTAAAATGCTTTTGGCACTTTCCTATATAACGCGATTGACTATATGTCATCAGTTATTCTTCTCATTAACTCTTATATTTTGAAAATATGCCGCCAAGGAGACTTCCTTCTTCTCAACGGTAACATTGATTTGATCTCGTGCTTTGTTGAGACAATGCTTTAAGTAGGCTAATATATAATTAATCTAATTGAAATGAAATTGAGGGACACCTCATCAATTTGAATAAGGAAATTCTAAAAAATCACTGAACCATAATTACTATTTCTTATTTACATTTAATAGGTACGCCTTTGGATGTGAAATAACGATGTTGTAAATGAGTGGGCTTAAGTTATGGCATTCGTACTAAATAACTAACCTTTCTTCGATATGTGATCCGTTTTGTACTAATAATTCATTTTATTTGTGCATACTAATCATTATCTTTTATTATCTTCAAAACGAATGAGTCTTTTAGACTTCCTATCTTTCGTAAATTTGTTCATCAGATTATTTCCAAAATGTTAAATCCGACATGGCTGCGTCTCGTTTTAACAGTAATACATCCGTACGATCATTCATTGCCTTTACTATTTCTAAACGCAAAATCATTAATTGCCTATATGTTCAAATGACTATTTGAACTTCTTTCGACTCGTGATATGTGATATGGATTTTTTTTTTTCGATGTGTATCAACCGTCACAAAGCCTACGGCGTATAAGGCGAATTGATCACCGGGACGACGCTCTCTTAAAGTGGGAAGGTTGTAGCATCTCGTATTTTACGGTTAATATTCTAAACCGAGCCCTAATTCTATATTCTAATTTGTATAGAATTTATTATTTTTGTTTTTATTTGATTTATCGAAAATCGTTGTTTTTAGTTATTTACGAGTTGTGCTTTAAATAATTATCCGTAAAGCGTTTTAAGAAATTTAAAATTTCATGTTTTCACTCCGGAAGTCAATTTATTGTTATTTTAGTATTTTATGATTTTTCCCACATTTTGCCGAAGCCGTGTCAAAAATAACACTCTTTAATATTTTAACTAAGTGTTTTAAATCAAATATTGTGGTATTTATGTTTTAGATAAATAAAAATAAAAATATAAAATAAACAAAACATAAAAACCAAACACCCCTTTTTCTTCTAATTAACTCCAACTAAACTAGAAAACAAACACTCCCTTATTACCTTTACTCCTACTATATTCTAAAACAAACACCCCTTTAGGAACTTAACTAGTTATGTTTGACCACCTATATATGTGTTGACCCCCTTCATTCACACATACAACAAATAAAAAAAACAACGGCACTCTCTTCCTCTCCCTTTCTGTTCGACGCACACAACCACAAAACCACCAAAAATCATCATAAAACTTTACCAAATCAATTTCTATTAATCCCAAAATCACTCCTATACTAATCCTCATTATCCCATATCACAGTAAATCAACCATGCATAATTGATTGTGAAATTCTTAATTTTAATGATTTCGATTCATTCAAAGTTTTGATCTAATTGAGGGTAATTGAAGTTGCAAGGGTGTAATAATAAGTGGGTAAATAAGTTGTGGTGCAACAAAAACGAGTTTCGAATATTGTTTTGGGGATTGTGAGTGGATCGGCCAACAATCAAAACCCACAAGGGTTGATTGTTTTGATCATCTAGCAGTCTTGTTAGAATTATTTTGTAAGTAATCTATTTAGTTTTTTGTATTGATTTGGTTATATATTAATTGCATGTGTTAATTTTATATTCGAGAATCCATGATTTTGTTGCATTGTTATGATTTATAGTTGTTAATGGTTGAAGTGTTAAGTAGCAGGCTTTAGGTTAGTTTATGTGTGTTGGGATCGATTGTGAAGCTTGAAAATGATGTTTTGAAGTAGTTGAAAGATACTCATTAGGTGCAGAAAATTAGCGAGTCGAATTAGGTCGAGTCAGTTCTTTTAAAACTGAATTTAGGCCTAAGAGTATTGCAGAGGATGTCCGTAGCTTTGATTCGATATATGGATCGTTTGTTAACTCTTAAAAATAAACGTTTGGCGACCGATTGAAGTTGAGAAAAATGTTAAAAATAAAAACTGCACTTAATAAAAATAACAGTTGCTGGCAGATTCAAAAAAGGGAATTTTCGTCATTTTCTGACCTGTTTCGGCCTTCGGCCGAAACATGAAAGTTGTTCGGAAGGCTGTTTTACTTTTTCGCGAGGAAAACTAAGTCTAAAAATGCTTAATGACGGGTCGAAAATCTTAGAATAAAATCTGCGTTTTTCTATTTTTTTAGTTGCATCAAATATGATATAAGGGCATTTTCGTCTTTTTCTGTTGAGTTTTGGGTCTTGGGTAAAACTAAAAAGTTGTTTAGAATGTCGTTTTGCTTTTACGCGAGGCTTGTTAGGTTTAAAAATGCTTAATGACGGGTCAAAAAGCTTAGAATAAAATCTGTGTTTTTTTTGTTTGCATCAGATCTGATATAGGGGCATTTTCGTCCTTTTCTGTCAAGTTTTGAGTCTCGGGTAAAACTAAAAAGTTGTTTAAAATGCCGTTTTAAAACCTTTACTGAGGATAACTAAAGCTAAAACGTGTGTTTAATAATGGGTTTGAAAGATTAGATATCAGACAATTTTAGTTAGAAAAATAAAGTTTATGTAGAAACTTGCAGGGGTATTTTGGTCTTTTTTTGTTGGGTTTCGGGTCTCGGCTAAATTTAAAAAGTTGTTCGATACGTCGTTTTACATCAAATTGCTTTAGAGTCCGAGTCGTGAAAATGTGATTTAGCAGGTCGTTTTGGACGGATCAGATTTAAAGAAATATATATAATAAAAAGTCAAACTTGGTGAAATTCTTTTAAGGGTCAATTAACGTTATGGAGAATAGTTAGGCGTAAAATATATTAACTAAAGCTGAAATTACAACTAATAAGTGAGTCTTTCACTTTCGTTCGCATCTAGATGTCTTAATCTTTATAATGGGTCAAATGGGTTATTTCATTAAAATTACATCGGAATGGGTTAAAATGGAGTTAAACATAAGGCGGATCATTTTGGTAGGAATAAATAAGTAAGTCTGGCGCACTCATGGGAATCTAACGATATAAGTGCTCATATATGATCGAATATATATATTTTACATACTTATGCATTTTATGCATTTTTCTTATAAATATATTCTTATATGCGCACCATTATAATAGGTCCCGGGTGAGACGTTGTCGCCGTTCTCATCCTTGTTGAATTTCTCGTTCCGAACATCAATAAGCTTCTAGTGGAGTTCATAGCCCCACCTTTTCTCTTTCAATGGTTTTCATAAACTGTTTTCCCGTTTAAAATACATGTCCGATAACTAAGGCAAATTTAGTAATTTCTACTACATAAGCGATACATGACTACTTTTACTAAAGCTTTTACTTGCTTACTACATGACTTTTAATACATGATTGTTTACTCATGAATTTACTAACTGGAATTTGTTTATACATGAATTTGAGATCACGTGAATTCATATAAATGAAATAACAGAGAGTTTTGAACACATTACTTGTTTTACATTTGACACAAGTGTTTTCTCATTATATGCTATTCCAGATCATATTATTGCCTAAGTACCCTTTGTCATTAAGTCCCATTTTTCTATCATGAACCGTTAGTTATTAGTGTAGTAAACGCGAGTTTTATGGATAGATCTATCAGGATTGACAATCCCCGTCTGGGATGTGGTTTCTAGATAACCATTGACGCATTTAACATTTGAGATAATTCGTAGGATGTTTGGCAACATCTGTATTGTGTTTCTTTTGGGGCAGACTTGAGTATATTACGTGTTAAGGTTCAGTGTCATGAGCTTAGTGCAATAATACATATTTTGGACTACTGAATTTGTTTCATAGTCTACTATTACTTAATTCTTGTGGTCCACTTCTGAACATTACCTGATTTATTGAATCACTACTTGGATTTCAGAAATAATACGTTGAAATGTTGTAACGCTACTTTTCTTACTGAAATATTACTTGATTTATTCCAATACTGCTTTTACTTAAACATATGAATTCACGAACATTATTGTTGACATTTTCGCATGTATTTTCTCAGGTTATTATTTTGCTAGCTGAGCATTGGGAGCATTTGAGTCGCGCGGATATAAATATTTTTTTAGGCTTTGCAATTTCAGTACCATTCAATAAACGTTTTGACATTTTTTTCTAATACGTTGTAAATGGGACATGTTGTAACTTTGATATTTTCGGTGTCGCTTGAAAAAACACGAAGCAAAGAGGACGAAGAGGAAGTATTCACCATCAGCCATGAACGTCCGGACCAGTACGTGACGATGGGAGCCACATTGACAACCAACTGCAAGCAGTTACTGGTAGACATTCTACGGGAAAACATGGAGGTATTCGCATGGGTCGGATCAGAAAATACAACCGTTTTGCGATTCGTCATGGAGCATCAATTAAAAATATATCCCCTTGCCAAACCTGTGGTTCATAAGAGACGACCCGTAGAACCCGAAGGAAGACTAGCACTGAAAGAAAAAGTGTTTCGATGGTTAGGGGAAGGACTAATTAGAAAGGTCTGACACCCCGAGTGGATCACCAATGCGATACCAATCAAACTAGAAAATGGAACTTGGAAAGTACAGATGGATTACTCTAGTCTTAACAAAGCTTGTTCCAATGGCATGTATCTCTTTCCGGAAGAAGGGGAA